>WTSP01018717.1:0-16382 GCA_025331215.1 Actenoides lindsayi
GGTTTCCAAGCCGTGGAGCTGTGGTGCTGAGGGACAGGGGTCAGTGGTGCCCTGGCAGTGCTGGGGGGAACAGTTGGGCTTGTTCATCTTAAAGGTCTCTTCCAACCAAACCAATTCAATAATTCTGTGATTACCTCTGACCTGCAGCCAGCACAGGTCGCCAAGGTACGGAGCAGAAAGAGCAGCTGATGCCTTCTGAAAAACCAGAATCCACTCCTTATTGAATCTGCCGTGCACATCCTGTTCTTGGCACTGGCTCTGCTGGGTTTCAGTTCCTTATCACTGAAGGGTCTCATGGAGCCAGATGGCACCTGGTCGGGTCCTGTGGGACTCCTGGGGAGATCTCCAAAGCTTTAAGAAACAGCCTGACTTCAGGGGCACGTCAGCACTCAAAGAGCTTGCAGCCCCTTTCAGAGAGGAACCCTGAGCAAAAATCCATCCCAAATACAGAACGAGTGGTTTTTGTCTACTCATAGAATCATAGAATTGTTTAGGTTGGAAAAGGACCAAACTGGAAAGGAATCCTCGTTTTTCACCTGCACTGAGTTAGCTTTATTGTGCATTTCCCGCTAATGAGTGGGGAAGGAGCCTGGGAGCACAGTCCCTGTCTGCATTTTCCGGGTGGAAATCACACAAAAGGGATCTGCCCCTGCCTGGGGCCTGATGCTGCTCCCACCAGAAACCAGGAGACCACACTGATGAGTCTGCAGCCCTCGGTCTGGGCTCAGTTCGTGGTTTACGATGGCTGAGCTGCCGTGCAGCCTGCGTTCCCCCCGTCCTGCAGCTCAGCTTCCCCACCTGCAAACGGCACTAACACCACCAATCTCCCTTAGAAAGCAACCTGAAACGCAGGGATGTTTCCTGCCTGTGGCAAAATCCTGTCCCAGATGGGAAGGCAGCAACAGGGGCCTCGTAGTGGTCCATAAACATTTGCAGTGGGTTTCTTGGGAAGCCCAGAGTTCGTCACTCGTGTCTCACCAGCTTCCATCAGCGATTGACTTTGTGGGTGTGAAGGTCTGACTGTAAGCGAAGCTGTTAATTACAGCTTTTTGATGATTTAAACCTGTGAATCCTCAGACCAGCTCTTGTCTGAGCAGGCAGAGACTGCGTGGTGAGGGAACAACTTCCTAACTTCCTTTCAAGGCTTTTACAAGGAACCCTTCACCAGCTACCGCTGGGTTGTGCAACAAGGTGGGTTTATCTGCAGCTTTCCTACTGTGCTCACCAGCAGAAGGGATTTCTGTGTGCTGCTGGGTTTGTAATGTGCCACTCCAGCAACATTCTTCTGCTCCTGCCTGTCTCTGCCGTGTCATGTGGGCAACAAAGTCCAGGGTGGGGGGGTCTGGGCTGGTATCCTTGACCTAGAGTTAGTTCTGCTTGAGTTTAGAACTGATAAGAGACAACCAGTGACAGCAGCATAGCTCCAAGATTTTCTGCTGTGTTTACAGCTTCTTTCTGGGGACAGCTGTAGGAAAGCTGGGGCTCCTTAGCAAGGTGAGTTTCCAGGGCTTGGTTTGTGCCAGCTGGAGCAGGAGGAGATCGCTGCAGGTCCCACACACACCATCACCTGAGAAGCTGGGCAGCAGCAGCTTCTTGTGGAACCCCGTGGGGAAAGGTGCATCTCTCTGCAGCCTCCCTGGAGCCAGGCCCCAAAGGGTGCTCTCAGCACCCTCCCTCCACCTCAGCATCTCCTGAAGTTCCCTGGGCCTGAGCTTCCTCCAGCACAACCCTGAACCTCACCTTCCTCACAGGGATCGCAGCCCCTGCAGAGCCCCAGCACGGCACATTGCGAAGCATTTCACCAGTAAGGTCCTGCTAAAGCTGGTTGGACAGAGGCAGGGCTTGGAGAGAGCACTGGCTTGGTATTGCTGGGTCTGCCATGGGGAGAGATGAACAGAAACATCTAGAGGGAAGAAGATTTTGTCTCACACTTAACACGTTTTCTAAGTCAGAGAAACGACTCCTGACAGAAGCTGGCAAGCTGGTACCTTCCTTTAAATTAAGCCTTCAAAGCAGGGACCCAAACTTGTCCAGCCCACAGCTAGGATTAGAGAAGCAAACGGAAGAAAATCAGGCCCTGGCCCCAAAAATCAAGAGCACATTTAAAAATCACAAAATTTAGAGCAAGTCTCAACATTCGCAGCTTCAGTTTGGTGTTCACAGTGGACTGGGGAACCCCACAGAACAAAACCACAGAAGCTTTCTCACCAGAGTTTAATAACAACGAGTTTCCAGAGCCAATTATTTATCATTTTTTTCTGGTATAGCTACAAAGACCCAGATTAATCCCCTCTGGCTAAATCCCTTTGCCTCCGTCACGCTAAACCCCCGTGCAGATAGCCCAGCTCCTTCACAGCACAGACTGGAATCGCAGCAGCAATTACTCACTGTTCATGTTTTGTTTTGTTTTTCAGGGGAATAAATTTAGTTTGACTGGTTTCTTTACAATTACTGCCTCATCCTGCAGAAACAAGAAAGAACATGAGGCTCTCTCCTGGGAGCAGGAGTGGTGTTCCAGCTGCACGCTTGTCCTGGGTTGTATCTCTCTGGAGTAGAAGGGGCTTCTTTCCACTCACAGCTTTGGAAGAGGTACAAATAATTACATGTAATTTAATATTGATAATTAATAATAAGAGTCCTACTCAATTGAAATAGTACCAAAAAAAAGAGACACCACCCACCGTGACTGTTGGGGAATCTGCAGGGACAGGGGAAAAGTTTTGTATTTTCACCCAATTCCTTTCCCATTGTCTTTGTGAGTTGTTACGAAAGCCAGAGCAGGAGGAATGTCCTGAGCTGTTCTCCAGACCCCCTGCTCCTTCATCTGCAAGGAAACCAGAGCAGATCTCCTGCATCTGGATCTGGTGCAAGGCACAACTGGATCCCAAACCATCCTAAGCAGTGGAGCCGGAGCTGCTTTGCAGCTCCTCAGCCTCGCAAGGATCCTACTGGGCAAGGCAGGACTCTGTGTGAACACTTTCTTGCCTATCCTGGCTGTAAACCTTTGAGAACATCAATGAGCTTACACAAAGAGAGCCAGCACAGCACGTCCTGGCCAAGAGGCCAGGCCCCAGGGGCTGAGTTTGCCCAGAGCAGGGGCTCTTACCTGACCTCTTACCTGTGGCTGCCTCCATAAAGCTGGGATTCGAGTCAGGGTGAGCTTTGGAAAGGGACTGAAATGTTGAGAATATCCATGCATGCTTCACCCCACCGTGTCTCCAGAGGTGACAGAGAGGGAGAGTTTGGCTTTCCCAAGTGCCTGCTTGGGCAGAAGTCCCTCACCAGGTCCTTAATTTACAGCCCTTGTAGCCATCCACCAGGTTTTAAGCTGTTACGTGTAAAGCCCGTCTTTCAACAACACTTAGTTAACATGTCACCGGCCACCAGTCCCGATCTCATCCCATCTAGCAGTGTTAGTGGAGGACCAAACGAGATACTGGGATGCTCTGGAACAATCCTGACCAAGTCAACAGATGCCAAAGGACAGAACTCTCAATTAGAAACGACAGGCCCACTTTGCAGCCTTACAACCCACGAGGAAATGGCATAACCCAATAATGTGTTAAGTCTCCCCTGAATTCATCCATCCAGCTCCCACTTCCCACTAGGTTCTGTTGTACTCCTGGATCACAAGGTCAGTTCCCAGAATGACAGGATGTATGGGGTTGGGAGGGACACCAAGCAGACACTGTGCAAACCTTCCTCGAGCTGTGGGTGTCGTTAGGAGACAACCCTGGAGCCACGCTCACTCCGATTTCGACTCGGGCAATTGCTACAGGAGGAAAAAGATTTTACCTTGCTCAGCATAAAGGTAAAAGCAGCTGCTGGAGCAGATGCTGCTCTGAGGTGTCAGGGACCCTCCCGCTGCCTCCTCCTCGGCCGTGGTCGTCTCCACATGAAGAGCACATGCTCCAGCATGAACCTCTCCTGGAAAGTTTCACACATTAAATGAAGTTAAATAAACAAAACCTGCTCAGCGTGAGATTTGTAAGACAGTCTTCTGTGGCGGGCTTGAAAAGATCAAGAATCTGAAACCAGGCAGGAACAGCAATACAACCTTTCAGGAGATAAATTAGCTCTGAAGACATTTTATACGTGAGGTCTTTCTGGGGGAAGCAGTTCAGCAGCAAGGCAGGGATGGAACGAGGCGAGGTAGCCACAAAAATAAGGCCCATTCTTGGTTATTATAAAAGAAAACCCAAGTATCCCCAGCCACTTCTCCAGAACACACAGCCAGGCTGCCCCAAGGAAGGGCCACAGAGTTTTTCAGCTGCTGCTCAAGAAGAACGCTTCGAAGGAATGCAGGCTATTTGTTTACACAAAGTGCAAGCTCAGAAAGGGCTGAGTTGGTGCCTCTGTGCAAGGCTGCTTCTAAAAATAGTGCTTCGGTTAATAGCAGGGCAGTGATTAAGAGAAACAGGTTCTGATGGTCATTACTGAAGCGTCACAGGGAATAACGAAAGCCAACAAGGCTCTGTCACCCTGGAGACTATGGAGAGAGTGGAAGTGGACTAGAATCACTTCTGAATGCAAGTTTCCTTTCTGCCAAACCTCTGCTCTACCTCCTTCTCCTCCTCCTCACCTGAAAGGAGCCGGCCACCAGTCCTCCCGAGCCCCTGCCTCCCACACCGACCACAGGAATATTTGTCTAGCAGCAGAGGGCCCCTTGGCAGAGTGGGGGAAAGGGGGCAGGGCTACACCCGGGGAAAAGGAACGTGATTTTTGGGAGCGTTCTCGATAGAATTCACTTCCCCTGCGCCCGCGGGCAGTCAGAGAAGGGCACAGAGCCTCCCTCTGCCAGTTAACCCAAAGGTGCTGCCAAAACCCGCCTGGGCTGTCACGGGGAGAGGGGAATCTGGTGGCACAAGGAGGTTGTTTGACAGTTCCATTAAAGGCAGGAATGTGTCACAGAAAATCTGACCCTTTCCCTCCTGTGGAAATGAGCCTCTGGAGATTTTTGCCAACAGGTAGTTATTTATTACAACAAACACTTCAACTCAAACTGGCCCTTCTCTCCCCCAACAGTCTAAGCAGCTGTCAAACTCTATGAATTCACATGAGGTAAACATCCCAGGGGGGCTCTGCTGAGACAGGCACCCCAACCCCCCCAGAAAGCCCCCGCAGCCGCGCCTCCAGCCCAGCAATTCCCAGCGTTTTCCTGTGGAACCCCCCAAATTCCTCAGATCTGCTTTTCTGAGCATTTGCTTACGGAAAACAAGAACTGATCCCGACTGCTCACTCACCTCCAGGAGCACACCATGCCACAGGGAAAAACAGAGAGCAAAGTCAGGCCACTATGGAATACAGTTAAAAATCCAGAGGTGCATGGCACTGCATTGTTTTTATTTGAAGTGTCTTTACACAATGAAAGGTGTCGGAATGCAAGTCGTTACACATTGCACACGAGATACAGCAACAACATCACTTGCTTGATTTGCTTTGTGGAACTGTTTCTGAAGGTCTTCCACTTACTCCTACTCACAGCAACTTCTACAATGAGGGTAGAAATTAAAACAATGAACAGAATAGAAACACCACAGAAAATCCAAAAGGGACTTCTGGAACTGGTAAAAATACAGAAGCCTGATGGACTGTAGGAGGGGTGTGCTGGGTTGGGGTTTCTAACATGGAACAGCGAGACAGAGAAGTCAGACTTTTGAGTGACTTTAATACCTGAAGAGATACATCAAGATCACGCCCACGGAGGCAAGATGAACAAAACCCCTTTTCCTATCTTTTTAACATGTATTATTCCTGCCTCTGGTAGAAGGACCTGCCTGCAGGATCCCATTTTGCAAGGTGCTGCTGGTGGCAGGAAGGGATCACGAGCTGGCACCGTGCAGAGTTGAAAGCCGCCGTGCTCACGGCAGATTCGTGACCGTTACTTTTTCCTCTCTGCTGTCAATCAAGTGGAAACACTTCTGAGAATTCAATAAGCACGTCACGTAGAATTGAAACACACCAAAATGAATTTGAAAAAGGCCAATTTCTGAATGATTTTTATATATATATATATGAACATCAGCAGCCTGGTTTGTTCACGAACAACTCGATTCTTTTAAAATAGAAAAAAGAAGAAATCTTGTCTAGACTAAAAAAAGTTGGTTATAAAATAGCATAAAAGCATCAGAGTGTGTGTCATTACACCGAGGCGTATTTTCCTCCTACTAAAACATTTAACACAAGATGACAAAATTAAAGATCTCTCTTTTAAAAGATGCATCCTGGTCTCAAAAGCAGCAGATGCTCTGTCAGACAGAGAGGATGACACACAGGAAAAAAAAGCCTTTAAGGAAAGACACCAAACGAAGGCTGAAGCTGCATAAAAAACTGGCTAAGCCAGGCGACTGATTTGTCTTAAAAAAAATCCAAAATATCAAAGGGATTGGAGAAGTTCAGGAGCACAAGTTAAAAATGAACCCGAAGTGGTTTATCTCCTGACATAACTTAGTCATAATGTAACAGTCAGTGGGTTTATTTATAAGCTTAGGCCACCTCTAGGGCTGCAGAGGAACAAATGTTACCACACTTCACCGAGAGGCTCAGAGACAACATGTTCAATAGCTGAATCCAAATTTCACTCTGCGTGCTGTAATTAACTCCTAATTAGGCCTCAGTGCAAACCACTGTACCCATCACGTGCCACCACAGACAGCAGCAGCAGCAGTGCTGGTGACAGACTCCAGTCTCTTCTCTCAGCGGTCTGTGGTTCTTCCTCCCACATCCTTCTCTGTGTAGTTAGCAAAACTACTTGAATTTAGCTCCCTACGTGTACTTGTGCCTCATGTCAAATTAAAAACCATGTACTTGGCATTTCTGAGAAAAGCAAAGATTGATCTTCCCCTCAGAAGATTACCAGCTGGGAGGAATTCTAGCATAAAGAGGACGTTTCACTTGCATTTAACACTAGATTAACTGGAAGCTGTTGTACCAACACAGATCAGCTTTTAATTACTATACAATGAACTTCCTCGAACCCCATCGTGACAGTAAGATACTATCTCAGCACTTGGTACATCACACTGTACAATGTAAAGAAAGGGGTAGCATCTTGGAAAAAAAAAAAATAGTAATAAACCACAACCAGAATTCCTATTTTTCACTATTTCAAGTCAGGTGGATTTGCTACACTTGGGGGACTAGTCCCTAAAATTAAAGTGCTTTTCAGAGCATTGGCATCCAAAAATCTTGAACATGAGAGACAACTACGAGTAAAATCTGTTGTCGCTATACATAACATATAGCAGCAGCACAGACATCAACACATGTACTCATTAAGTGTCTGATTGTTGATACTACCAGGAGCATCCCCCAATTTAACAGTGCATAGTGCCCCCCACCTCCAGCGCACAGTCGAACGCTTTCGATTCACTCAGTATCGTGGCGGGTGGATCCGGGCGCCTCGTCTGCAGGATCTTCTGTTTGGGGTTTTTGATTTCATCTTCCTCTTCTGTCTCACTTTCACAGACATGGACAACAACACTGGGAGTCGATTCTGTTCCTGCGTGAAGCTCGTACTTTTCCCCTGAAGAGCAGGAAAAAAAAAAACAACTTAAAATCATGCTAAGAACATCCCTGAGGAAAAGCATTAAACCACTTTATCTCAAAAGCTCCTCAATGTCTGCAGTAACACAACCAAATATTCATGTGCTTATTTTGCTCAGCTTCCACACTTCAGACCTGTTACAGGTTTTCAAATAGCCCCTCTGTCTGTTATGCTGTACTTTGAATACAACCCATCTTTTAATTGATATTTAAAGGGAGGGATATAAAAAACCATCATGAAACACTGAAGGCATCAGGATACAGGCAGCATGCAAATTTGTAAAGGGATGTCATTTGTGCTGTACATTTATATGACATTTGTAAAGGAGAAGCCACGAAAGCACTTGAAAACATTAAGGCTCCTGATTCTCTGCTCTCTGCAGAAAGCAAACAGCATGTTTCCTGGAAAGACTCTAAGAAGTTTGATGGTTACACATAAAAAGTATCCTTAATAACTGGAGCTGTCCACCTGCAAGAGACTGAACCTTTCATTCCTCTTCTTGTTTGGTACTTAATACCGAGACTACGACAAATGCAATAAATGGCTGTGGAGGAGCCAGTGCCACACACCCAGTTCGGGGCTATACTTCCTACAAATTAAAGTAGAAAAGGTGATGGATCATTTTATTCAAGTAAGAAACATCCCCTAAGAGAGATGTGGTTTCTTCTCCCAGAAAGATAAGTAGGTAATTTCCCCTGGTAACTATTTTTGAAGTGAAGTAACTCAACAGAAGCAGGGACCTAGTCTTACCTGGCCCCAACTTGGAGACAGCACAAAGCAAGTCGTAGTTTATCAGGGGGGTTGCATCTTCACTCTGTTTCCATCCCACTGGTGGAGATGCAGGTGGTGATATCAGAAACTGTTTGATGGGCTGTGGAGGAAGGAGGTAGGACTTGTCACCTATTTCACTGGATACCTGGACCTGAAGATAAAAAAGCAGGGAGATGCAGCATAAAATGACAAATACTATTTCTCTTTCTATGTAGTTAAGCAACTGGCCTGTGTGAGTGTTGACAGTGTAGCTGCGTATGACACGTGCAAGGTGCTAATCCAAGAACATGCCTGTAAAGCTCCTATTATCTAGGGATCCACTGATGTTCTCTCAGCACATTTCTGTCTGTGGGGAAGGTGGTTTGTGTCTACCCAGCGACTGCTCCCTACCACTCACAACTCTTGTCAGCTCAAGCTGAAGAGCAAAACTGTCCCCTACAGCCTGAATTTCTCAACGAGTGAAAGTTAACACATCACAGTGTAGAAGAACGAGGCTGAAGGGAGCTTCAGGTGCTTATCACAAAAGAAACACACGGGCAGGAGTGGGATAAGGAAGAAAGAGGGGCACAGCTACCTCTTGGTGTTCCATCATACCTGTGCAAAGTACAGCTTCAGCTTCTTTCCATTGAAGTCCGTTTCGTGCAGCTCTATCCGTGCCCTCGCTGCTGCCTCTGGATTGCTGAAGTTTATCCTCACTCTTCTAAAGCTTTTAAACAACTGGAATGTCACTTGATTATCGTAGATTGTGAAAAGCGCTTCAAATCTTTCCTAGAGATGGAAGTACAAAGATTCTTCAAACACAAGATGAACATTTCACTCAATGAAAACCCATTTTCCTTCTGTTTTCCTCTCCCAAATCCCCTTCGTTTCCTTAATCCCCTAAAGTTGCACATTCCCAATTCCCTCAGTTACCCCGACTGGCAAATCTGTGTTCAGATCCGTGTTCAGTGCAGCTCTGCTCTGTCTCACCAAACGTGAATGTCAAGAACGAGTCCCTGAAACTCTTCATACAACAAGTGCCACCTAGCGACAGCTACTCCAAAGTGCAGATGTCACCCAAAATCCTGGACTTCCACCCAAGCACCTCCAAGGGTACTGTGTAAATCAGTTAATTTTTGTATTAGATAAACTATCGAGGGCTTTAGGAAAACGTCAACATTCCCAGGTTGAATGAGAGAGACAAAAATAAATCCTTCCTAAACAACACTTGTTTCCAAAACTAACAAACCAAAAAAAAAAATCCCGTTTTATTAAATATGGAAACTTATTTTCAAGTTCTTTAATAAATAACAACACACTCCCTGCCATTTTTTTTAATGCTCTTTTAACAGAATCTTTGCCTTGAAATAAAACATTTAAATTTGCTTTCAGATTTTTTTCTTAAATCTGCCCTTGGATTTGGGAACTTGGATAAAGTGGGGAAAAAAAAAATTAAATAAAAATCAGAAAAGGTTTTCAAATTAACAATTTTAAATGCCAGAAAGGAGTAGTAATATCTGCTTTCATATCAGTAATATCTGCTCTCACTCTGATCCAAGCTTACCAGGTAAATATTTTGGGTTGATTTCTTTCCCCCCCCAGTTATAATATGCAGTAATTCACTGAAAATCCAGACAAAAAATGTTCCATAGCTGTATCTATACCCACAACACTACACCCCAAATATGCCTCTCTCTACCTTACCTTTTCTTCCTGTACCTCAAACACTGCTTCATGAACACTGCAAGCAAAAAGTGAGGTAGGCAAATCACTTAAATCCATCATCTCTTCCAAATCATCTTCATTTTCTCCAAAAATCATCTGTTCTTCCTCTTCTTGGTCACTGCTGTAGAGGTCTGACTGGCTGTCGCTCCAAGACTTCATCGTATCTCTGAGCATCGTCCACCCAAAGCAACTCTTCTCTATGTTCCAATTTCTAGCAAGGGTTCTGCCATTCCAAAAAAATAAAACCAAAAGAGAACGTGAAGACACCACATCATCCTGCTTTGACTGTTCTCCAAAGCAAATAATTTTACCAAAAAAAAAAAAAAGAATAGAAAGCAACATGAAACTTGTTCTGTCATCCACAGAACAGAAGCACTGTATCCTGTGTTTCTGTCAATTCTGGCATATTCTGCTGTTTGATCTATGAAAAGGAAGATAAAGTCGCTCAGCCAAGCACAGGGTATTTCTTCTCCCTTTACTCTGCCATAAATCAAGAACTACAACACTCTTCTGAAAGCTTTTCTCCATGACACACTTGGCAGTTAACAGCAGTTGCTTATTTATGAACTTAAAAGCACTTCCCAAGTCATCAGGGTAGTCTTCTGATATTTGAAGAAATCTTTTGATTTAATCAACAGGAACACACAGCAAAGCTCCATCCCCTGTCCAAAGCCTCTCTGAGCCAGTGGAGCATACAGAACAAAAACCAGGATCTCCTAATGTAAGATTTCCTTCTCCTTAGGGAGAATGCCTTTCGAGTACCTATAGCCTTGAGAAAACACATCAAGGAAGTTAAAAAACAAACAAAAAAAAGGAAACAAGCAAGAGACTAGATGGAAGACTTTAGGTGAACTAGTTTTTACTCAGTAAAAAGACTGTCGTGAAGCGTACCTTTGGCCACCTGCCACTGCAGAAATCATGAGGAGCTCACCAGGCTACTCTATATTCCCATGTAAATGACAGCAAACATGCAACTGCACTGCATCTAGATTTGGAGGGGGTGTTAATTTGTGACATAACGCTAAGAAAAGGGTAAGTAAATACATTGTGTTTCACTAGCAATGATCTTATTTGAGTATTTGCTCAGCTAGCTTGTTCTTTCCCAGCAGTCACTGAGAAATGCCATCAACTGAAACCAATATGCATTAAAAAAAAAAAAGGCACTTCAAAAACCCCTAATAAATCCACACTCACGGGGAAAAGGTTTCAGGCAAGTTTTCCCCTTAACAACACCCAAACACTTTCAACACGTTGCAGTTAAGGCAAAACAGCAGGTGAAAATGAGAAGATTTAGTGCCTGTTTTAGGTATTTACGAGCTGCTTAGAGACACGGAGATGAGGTGTGGTGCTGAGGTAAATCAGGCAAAAGCTGTCTGAGGCAACGTGTGCATGGGTCACTGTCACACCTTCACTCAAACCATTACAATGTCATCATGCACAGAGCTGGCCAGGTTCTCTCACCACAGCAAGCTTCACATCGCTCGCAGGAAACGCTCCTCGGCATCACAGGCAGGAGGATGTTAAGGCAAGAAAACATGCGGCTGGTGGAAACCTCATTTTTTTTTTGTGCCCAGCTGATTCATGCAAAAAGGAAAGACAAAAGGAAAAGAAAATATGCCAACACTGTAAGAACAAAAGGCACCATCTGGCTCGGCAGCACAGGCTCCAAGAGAGCTCGGGGCTCATCGATCCACCGGGCAGCAGGACGTGGACCCTTACGGTCAAGGCGAGTGACGTGCAGACAGAGCTGGGAGCATCTTGGTGTGGCCCAACCTCCCCAAGCACCCTCCTCAGAGACGAGCACGCATCACAGTAAGCACCTAACCCACAAGTGACTACTCCACAAAGCTGCTTTGGTGTCAAATCAAAGCACGAGACTTGCAAACAAGACAAGAGAGCAAAAGTGGCACGGGAAAAGGAGTGTGGAAACGCTAGCGTGTAAATTCAAAGATTTAACTTAACAGGAAGAGAGGGAGTAAGGCAACATCCAGATCAGCATCAACTTTGGTCAAGCTGGCCACGCTACGAAGGGCTGTAAGAAGTTGAGGCTGGCTGAGCCTCGTGCAAAAAACGAAGCCTCATGTACAAAATGAATTCAAAGCAGCAGACTGGACGGAGGCAAAAGCATCAAGAAAATCAGATCAACGGAGCGCACGATTCCCGTGACTTACAGCGTGCCTGCGGTAGAACTCCTCTCTTCATTCTGTTAGCACTGTGGAATCAGACATCACAATTAAAATGAGAGAGAGAACTGAACCCACAGATTATCCACTGAATCCATTACTCCTCCTTTAAAGTTGTTACCATCTACTATGGCATTTGAGGAGCTGCAATCTGCAGTGACCAGAGGGGTTCCTCTGGTTGGTTGGTCAGCACAGACCAACAGCGCTTTGGAAACAAAAGAGCAAAGAAACAGACAAAATGAAGGCAGAACTGGGGGTTAATTTTACAAATAAGACATCTGAACTCTATTTCTGGGTAATATTCTCTAAAATGAGACTTTGTACGAGCTCTTTGAATAAAAAAAGGTATCTTTCACAGACCGATGAGACAAATATGCAAATATCTGCTAGAAAAGAAAACCAATGTTGTTAAAAAGAGCTATGGGAGACACTTTCTAAAACATCAACTTAAAGACCTAAAGAATTCATTGTGGGGAAAAAACCCAAACCCATTTTTGCCTTCTTTTGCCAAATTTGGTTAAAATAACTCAGAGAAATGACAGTAACGTCCAAGTTCCAGCATTAGTTGGTTCTAAAACTCTGAAACTGTTACTTTGTATTTTGACAAAAGACACCCCTGATATTTCCATGTCTGTTTGGTGCAACAGAAAAGGATACTTTTGTAAATGGAGGTGACAACATAAAAAAAAACCCCAAAGGAGCAGTACAAGGCAAGAACAATAGCCAGGTAAACAATACAATTAAGGAAAGGTCTTTCCCCAAATCATCTTAGAAATTGGAGAGGGATCAATAACAAGCAACTGAGATGTTTGCAAACAAATGCCAGGAATTCAGCTATCCCAGAATACCACACACGCTGCGAGAGAGAACGGGAAGAAAAAAAAAAAGAGAGGGGAAACAAGCCAAGAAAAAAGCCACAAGATGCAGCTTCTTCTGCAATTTAATTTATGTAACATTAAAGGATTTGACTCATCTATGAGACAGAGATAAAGCAACGGCCGCAAAGTCACTGTGATTTTCCCCACGCACGAACCGGTCAACAGATAAAAGTGAAACTGTCCAGTCAGCATCTTAACATTAAGGAAATTAAACTTGCCACCCCTGCATCTTTAGCCTCCCGTGTGCCGATTCATTTACTGCAATGAAAGAGGCAATCAACAATTACCCTCATCTACCTGTGCATGTCCACCTTCGGAATGCACTCAAGATTAAAAGGGACCAGAAGGGGCTGCTCCTGTGATGACAGCCCTGGTGATCCTCCACTGTAGGCCTGTCTTCTGTTCACCACAAAAAAATCTTCCCTGTAAACCTTTTACAGCGTTAATACCCTTGAGATGAGGAAAATACCACTTCTGGCTCCCTGGCAAACACACCAGATTCTGCCCAGGCCTGTATTACTGCCCAGCAGAGAGATGCTCTCCACATTTATAAAGAATCCTGAAGGAAAATACCCGGTCCTGTCCGGGCACATGATCTCCAGCTTTGCACACAGCAAACAGCCTCCCGGCTTCAAGGGCTGTTCGAGACAAATTCATCACGTCGTAATGTTCAGCTACAGCTCCAAAACGTTTCACTGGAAGATATTTTCTGCTCTGTAAATAGGCAGGCACACAAATGATGCGTGTCAACGATGCTGGAGAGCTGGGGCAGTTTGAACAACCTCACTGACACAAAGTAAATTACTTTTTTTTTTTTCCTCCCCCTGCTCAACTAGTAACAAAAATTTAATTAGCAGCAATCATCTTGTTCCTTTAGAGAAGAAGAGCAGAAACTTGTAGGCTATTAAGCTGCAGAAGACGCTGCAGTTACTCCCCTGAATCCCTGCAAACAGTCTGCAGGGAAAGTGATTTTACAGAAGCAATCCCAGCCAAAGTTAAGGAAACGTTTCAGCAACAAGATCAGCAGCACTGTCCAATTTACTGTATTACTGGCTAGTATAAAATCAAAATCTGAAAAGCTTCTGCAGAGGGCACCGAACGACAAAAGCTACTTCAATTAAGTTTTGATTAGAAAAAAATAATAAAGAATGCATCGCAGCCTTAAAATTTTTAATCAGAAGCCTACGCAGTTTTAATTCTGGTTTTTTTTCAGAGATTACTTGTTTTTCCTGACTACACCCAAATCAGTATCAAAGCACCATGGTTACAAAGCAATGTGAGAATCTGCAACAGCTTCCCTGAAACAAGGATGAGGCAGGTAAGAGGGATGTGTGAATGTTAATTAAGTGCTGTTGGAAACAGTACTTCGGGAAGGGACATTTTAACAGCCTGAATAGAACTGGTTTCCTGGGCAGTTACCAGAAAGCAACAAAATCAGAAGTACCCTCCATTCGACAGGGACACTGATCGTGATTAGCAGTGTAACAGCCAAACTGCTCTGCTGCACTTTGCCCTGTGCAAAAAGGGAATTACTTCACTTACCTCCTTGGAACGGCAAGGAGCACCTATTTGTAAGACAGCCTGATATAAAAAATAATACATACAAATGAAAATACACAAATTCTAGTTATTTATCACCATCAGCTAGTTCTTACTGCAATAAGCAATTTGAAATTACAAGCACATTCACTGTGTAAACAACAGCTGATGCTCCTTAGCAAGCTACTGGATCACTCGCCCCCGCTTCGATTTTAGATTCAGTGGCCAGCGGGACTAAAAGCACCCCAAGAACTAAAGCCACTTGGGTAAGACCTTTTACTAAATCCATTGTTCTTCTGAGATTTAATACCCGCTTATCATTTAACTATCAGGCGACAGGTTCCTTTCCCACACTCAAAAGCAAACTCAACTTCACGCGAAGCTTAAGATCCTCCGCAATCGAAGCAAGCTGTGAAAATGCAGCTTCTGCCCCCGAGAGCTCGAGTTCTTCACCAGAGCATCGGTCTGGACAGCGCTGGGGGTTTTTACCTTTGCACCTGGACCTGCTCTTCAGGCACCGCTGAAACACAAGCAGCTCATCTACAAGACACATCCTATCGCTTCAGGGACCGATAAACGGGTCGCTTCCCCAAAATCTTCACTATAAGGAGGAAAAAACGAGGGTGGCAATTTCTCCATCAAGAGTCCGATCTGCTGTGAGGAGCTGAGAGAAGTCAGGGCTGAATCCTGCAGAGAGGGTTCTGGGCTACCCAGGGGAGCAGCCTCGGGCAAGGGGTCAGCACCCAAGTTCAGAGTTAACACGGCAGGTGACCACACGAGGCAGAAGACATGCTGGGAATGTGAAATAAAATAGAAGAGAAGAGAAGAGAGAATAAAAGGAGAAGAGAAGAGAAGAGAAGAGAAGAGAAGAGAAGAGAAGAGAAGATAGAATAAAATAGAAGAGAAGAGAAGGAAGAAGATAGAATAAAATAGAAGAGAAAGAAGATAGAATAAAATAGAAGAGAAAGAAGATAGAATAAAATAGAAGAGAAAGAAGAGAAAGAAGAAAATAGAATAAAATAGAAGAGAAAGAAGAGACGGAAGAGAAAGAATGGAAGAGAAAGAAGAGATAGAAGAGAAAGAATGGAAGAGAAAGAAGAAAAGAGAATAAAATAAAATACAAATAATAAAATGGAAAGAATAAAAGCAAATAGAGCGAATAAAAGAAAACAGAATAAACCCTCAAACCTTCGGTATCTAAGGAGCAACTGGTTAAGGAGAAAACAACTTCGGCACCGCGGGACGGACGGACAGACGGACGGACGGGCTCGGCCCAGGCCTCGCCTCGCCCTCGGCGACCCTCCCGGGGTCAGGCGGCGGGCGGTGCCTGGAGACCGGCTACCGGGGCCGGGCCGAGCCGAGCCGGCTCACCTCAGGCTGGTGCTCCCGGAGGAGGGGGTGACGATGAGGAGCAACAGATGGCGGCTGGAAGGGGGAAGGCGGGAAGCGCTCACCCTCGTTCCTCGTCGCGGAGAATCCCCTCAGGAAACGGCTCCGCGCAGGGGAGAAAGGGAGGGAAGGGGAAAAGCGGGAAGAGGAGGGGAGGGGGAGGCAACGGGAACGCGCCCTCTCCGCCTCCCTCACCGTGTGGCAGCGAAAGGCGGACGGGAGGGGAGCGGCGGGAACGCGCCTGCGTGTGCGCGCCCCCCCCCCGCATCGCCTCAGGGAGGGGGGGGGGGGAAGGGGGGGGGGCGGGGACCCGGATGGGGGGGGGGGGAGGGGGGGGGTGGCCTGCGGATGGGCGGGGCCCTCACTGCGGGG
>WTSP01018718.1:0-51390 GCA_025331215.1 Actenoides lindsayi
ACATCTTGATGTCCTGTTCCTAGACACTATCCACAAGGTTATGAGTTTCACAGTATGTCCCTGCTATACAACTACCCATCTATTGTTATTGCTTATTCAAAGATTAGTGAAACTTCAGCAGACATCCCATCTCCTGCCTTCATTGCCAAGATTGGAGTGGCTCAGGTGGATGTGGACTGGCAACATAAGAATGAATTATTTATAGCTCAGTGGGCCCATGGTACCTCGGGTCATCAAGGGCAAAATACAACATATTGTAGGGCTTGAGATTGCAGGGTGTACCTCACCATGGACACTTTAGCATCCATGGATATGAAACCTGTGCTGAGATGAAGCAAGCCGAGCAGGTAGAGCCCCAGCGGTATGTAAGGACAATGGCTGAAATGTAAATGTAGAGAGACCTGGCAGATTGATTATATCACACTCCTACAAATCTGTCAGGGCAAGTGCCACACGCTCAGTGGAAGAAGCCACTGGATGGCTGGAAACATATGCCACACATGCCACTGCCTGGAACACCATCCTGGGCCTTGAAAAACAAGTCCTGTGGCGACACAGCACCCCAGAAAGAAACAGGTCAAGTCAGACTATGGGACTCATTTCTGAAACAGCCTCATAGATGCCTGGGCTGAGGAGCACAGCATCGAGCGGCTCTGTCACATCACATGTCACTCACCAGCCTCCGGGAAAACTGAATGATAAAATGGACTGTTAAAAACAACACTGAAAGCAATGCACAGTGGGATGTGAATTTAGCAAAGGCCACCTGGTTAGTTAAAACCAGGTGACCTAACAATCGAGCTGGCCCAGTCCAGTCGAAACTCACACGTGCTGTAGAAGGGAGTAAAATCCCCATAGTTTGCATGAAGAATGTCTCAGAGAAGATGGCCGGGGTTAGCCCTGCTTCAGGCAAAGGCAAACCCATCCACGGGATTGTTTATGCTCAAGGGCCTGGGTGCACTTGATAAGTGATGCAAGAGGATGGAGAAGACCAATGCGTACCACAGAGGGACTTAATTTTGAGTGATAACGGCCAGTGAATTAAATTATATGTTGCTTTGCTGGGCATGACATATATGGTATAGGACAAGGGACAGACGATGTCCTGGGTTCGGCTAGGATGGGGTTAATTTTCACCAGCAGTTGGGGGCGGGGGGATGGGGTGGTGGTGACAATCGGGACAGACAACCCAACCAGTCAGTGTGTTATTCGATACCATACTGACGTCATGCCTGGTGCTTGCGAAAGGGAGGAGGAGGGTGTCGGCAAGGCAAAGCGCTTGCGGGCAACGGTTTCGTTTCTCGGTTCGTTAGCCCTCCCTTCTCTGTGTGGATAGTTTCGTTGTTATTATTGTTTTTTACCTCTTCTGTTGCGTTGTTGTATTAAAATGTCCTTATCTCAAGCAACCCCAGGGGTTTTGTATTTTTCTCCCTCTTCTTCCAGTTGTGGGGGGCGGTGGGGGAGTGAGAGAGAGGTGCGTGGTGCTCGGCTCCCTGGCTGGGGCTAAACCACAGTGAGGTAAGCTGAAAGGCTGTAAAGACGACACGCAGATGAAACCTCTTCGGTCCAGCAGGACCGATCTGTCATGGTCGCTTGATGTTTCTTTCCACTATTAGACACCACCATTCCCAACAGCAATTACTGTGTACTCTCTCCCTCAGGTATTCAAAAAGGTTGTGCTGCCTGAAACTAAGCTAAAAAACCCACACTTTGTTCTGAACAACGAATACCTTAGAAGATTTGGACGTGGTTTGAACTCGTATGATTATACTCGGATTTACATTCTTGATGATTGTTTTTACTGATTTCACACATTTAAGAACATCAGTACAAAAATCCTGACTTCATTTTACCTGTAAATGACCTGCCCCAACACGTCCTAAAATGCAGTCCAGTTGAGAGAAAAATATTACTGCTAGACTATGATAAAGCACTCCTTTTAACAGCTATGAGGCATGAGATTGGTTTAAACTTCAGCATTTACGGCATCAGGCTGCAGTACCACTAAAAACAATGCTGCTAAAAACAATGATCCTTACCCACACATGTGTGTTAGCACTTGTGCCTCACATGACTTGCAGTTTTTTTTCCCCCATCACAACAGTTTTTAGTCAGGTGTATTACATCATCACAGACAATACCCACATTTCTGGTAGCACCATGAAAGCAGAAAATGAAACTAGTGTTCTTTTGCGGAGGCCTAACAAGGAAAGGAGACAGCAGCACGCCACAAGGCAGGTGGCACAGAATGTGAGGCAGCAAGCAATGGCAAGATCACCCCTTGTGGCATCATTCCCACTAAGCTTATCGCACCATGCAGGGCAACTACACCCAAGAAACACCACTGGTTTAGGGAAGCGCAGAATTCAGTACGTGCCTGATGCCAAAAATAATAGCATTCATGTCACAGAACTGCAGTGCCTCTTCTTGATCCTGGCAAGCTGCTGCCTGTGTTCTACCACAGAAGTCTACACTGTGCCATTTCACTGGGTAACCATGTTTGTAAGCTGAAACCCTGTCCACACGGCCACTCAGCCTCCTGCACCCCCTGCTTCACCTCGTTTGTGTTTGCACTGTGAGCACGTTAAGCAGTGCAGATGCTACGGCCTCCAAAGCCAGGGCAGCAGCCGTGCTTGTGGAACACCCGCAGCCTGGCACACCGCGAGCTCACAAACCCTTCCCGGCCCGTGGGTATGCAGTACAGAAGCGACACCAGAGCACACCACGTATTTAACTTAAACTTGGTGTTTTATTAAGAGATCGGAGGAGGCTCCCTTCCGCTGCGGGTCACGAGCAATCCCCTCCACTTCCGGGACTGCAGCCGCTTGCTCCGCAACGGCCGCGCCAAGCAGCCCGCCGCACAAACAGTAAACAAGCCGCCCAACTCCTCAGTAACGGCTCCAACGGCCTCCGCCTCAGCTGAGGCCTGGAAGCTGCTGGAACAGCCGGGCCCCAGTCGCCGCTGGCCAACCACAGCCGCCCTACGCCTCGCGCCCCGCCCCCGCCCCGGCCTGCGCTCTCCCTTGTACTGCCACCCCTGTACGTCACGCTCCTCAGCAGCTCCCGGGGATTGGCGGGCAGAGCGAGCGCTCGAGTCACGCGGCGACGCGGAGGGCGTGGCGCGGCACGCTATTGGCTGGCCCGGCAGCGCCAATAAGAGTTGAACCGTTCGATTCAAACTGAGCGAGGCGCGGAAGCGGGCGGTTAGTCTGCGGGGCTGTCCGTGAGGGAAGCCACTCCACTCGTCGTCGCTGTTGCTTCTCCTTTTGCCTTCGCCGCTTCCTGCCATGGCCAACAAGCAGATCTACTATTCTGACAAGTACTCTGACGAGCAGTACGAGTACCGGTACGAGGCTGTGGGGCAGCGAGGGAGGGCCGGCTGAAGGCATTGGGAAGGAGCTCCCGCTGGCCCTTTCGGAGCGCGGCGGCTTGGGCAGGCGCCGCTCCTGCGGCTCGTGCGATGCCCTCGGGGAGTAAGCTCCAGCGGTGAGGCTCAGGCCTCCGTGGGGCCGGAGGGACTGAAAGCCTACGTGTAAGGGCCGTACCTTGCCTCTCCGTGGTGGGTTTTTGCGTAGCTTTCGACCGGCTGTGGGAAGGGGGGCGGATGATTCTGATGCTGCTCTCGGCTGGCGCTTGCAGGGCGCCCGTTACGGTGCGCGGGCACCGCCAGCCCCAGCCAGCGGGCGCTCAAGGAAGCGGCAAAGGCGGGGGGCGAAGCGGTTGTGTCAGAGCTGGGCGTGGGGAGCGCTCAGCCCCTGTTGAGGAGACGCAGGTGGGCGTCCCGCCCCCGCGGCCCGGCTGGTGGCGCCAGCTCTATCCGCACCGGGCTGGGGGAGGGAGGACGGGGCCGCCGCGGGTCCCGCCGCCTCACTCGCTCACTCACCTACCGGGAGGAGCTGAAGGCGAGGAACTCAGAGCCTTGTGCTCAGAACGCTCCGCACAGCTAAGAGTAGCGTCTTGTACTCTTAGTTCAAGTGCGGAATGTGGATGAAGGATGCTTTTTGATTAACGTATCAGTCTTCAAGGCAGCTCGTGAAGTTAGAAACAAAATGCTCTATCAAGCATTCTAAAAGTCCCAAGTCTTTATTTTTCAAATAGCTATTATGATGGCAAATATACTTCACACATAAAACGTGCAAGGGAATTAATTTCTTCTGGGAAGAAGTTTAACACCCTACATCTACAGTGCAACTGTATAATGTTTAGTAGACAAAGTAATTTTAATACTGAGTTCTGGGACAGATTCTTCACAATCAAATTAGTGGTATCAGTCAGCACCCTAGGTGGTTTTATAGGGAATGCTGGTTTTCAGAACTGAACTTGCTTGCTGTCTTTCAGTGTAGATCTGTGGGGTTTCTAGTGTACACAGGTATTGGTGGATGTAGCGTGTGATTAATATTTAAACCTCCACAGACATGTGATGCTGCCGAGAGAACTTTCAAAACAGGTGCCAAAATCCCATCTAATGTCTGAAGAGGAGTGGAGACGACTTGGCGTTCAGCAGAGTTTTGGGTGGGTTCACTACATGATCCATGAGCCAGGTAAGCACATCTGAACAGATTTAGGTGAACAAAAGCATCTAAAAATATCAACTGTCAGGTGCTCAACTGAAGTAGTGCATGATTGCTCCTGCTGTGTAATGCAGGTGGAATTCACTACTGAATGCTTACTCTTCTTTGTCTCCTTGCTATTTATCAACAAAGGCAACATTAACAGCCTTTTTTAAGCCTTCACATCTTGCTCCCAGAAGTGCAAAATGCTAGCCTTGTCCTAGCTATGTGTGGCCTATCAGTAGAGAAAATGTGCCAGACTGGCAATTGTCCCTATCTCTGTTTGTAGAAATAGACTTCTTGCGAGCTCTTGATTAATGTTAGTATTCATTGGTTCAGTGACTGAACCAAACTTCATGTAGCTGCCTATCTTTTAAACCATAAAGCTGACACACCTACTTTTTGTGCAAAAACTTAATAGATGCTCCCGTAGACTAAGTGCTGCATTAATGGCCTGAAAAGTCTACAGTATAGTTTGAAATCTAGCTATACAGTCTGCTAAAATCAGCACTTAAAAGTAGTCTTTCAGTTAATGGATTATGAAGCCCTAAAAGCCCTACCAACTAGGACATACTGAAAACAGCCATTCAGGGTAACTTGCTATTGACAAGCCTGACTAAAAAGTAACTGGTGATAGATGCATTGCAGCAACATGAAGTTTCAAGTTTCTGAAGAAACGGGTAAAGAAATAACTGTCCAGAGTTTCCCTCACCTAGGTACCTTTGATACTTTAGCCTTTTTTTTGAGGAGGAGCTTACAATTAAGTCAGATCAATAGTAGCGTATGCTGGCTGTATTAACCTCAGTGCTTTTGTTGATGCTTGGACATACGATGCTATGACACTAACAAGAACAGCATCAGCAGTTTGTTAGTCTAAGTTTCAGTAAGAAAGCTCATCAAATAGCCTAGTGTAGAGAGTGTTAGTACTAATACTAAAAATACTGTGATGTTTTTTTCCAGTAGATCTTTCATGAAAACATCTTACGTTTATAATACTGCCAACTTTTGGTACAGAACTTCCAAAAGCATCTGTTTGACTGTTGTATGATTGCTGCAAAATTGGTCTGTTAGTAATATGTGGGGCCATATTTGTGGGCTTGACTTCTTAATCTGTTCACTTGACAGCATGCTTCAACTATTGCTTGAGCCTTCTTAAATGGAAGAAATCCCTGTAATCAAGACTTAGGGGACAGACTGACACTTTATTCAATTTTGTTTTTGCAGAACCGCATATTCTTCTCTTCAGAAGACCTCTTCCAAAGGTTGAGCAGAAATGAAACGTTGTCTATAATTCTCCTAAATCTTGTGGAACTATGTATATGTGTATATATGTTGGTAGTATTCAGTGAATACTTTAAAATGTACAAAACAGACATTTGTACCTGTGCAGGAGCTGTATTATTTACAGCAGCAAAGCTCAGTCAAATGCAATCTAAGTAGGCTGCTATGGTGTTCAAAGAGGGATGAAGTTGTCTTCTTTACTGTTAATGTAAGTGCCTATCTGACTCTTCAATCAGTTCTGTTTATTGAAGCTTCCATGTTGCATGTTCTGACCAGATGATCACTCGTTACCTGTTTCCAATAAAGTAACTTTTACACTCAGCTTTTCTGCTGAAGTTCAAATCAAATGGTTCACTTCTGTAGTTGTAGGAATAAATAAAATCTATTTTAAATGCTCTATAAACCCTAAATGCCTCGAGTTTTAATTCAGTAGTCAATACAAATATGCATTGTCTAACATGTGAAGAGCACCTGTCTCAGGAAAAAAACCCCAACAAATTAATGAACATACTTTGTCTCTCTGCAAGAGCTATTTTTGCCCTGCAGGCCAAAGTTCCTAACCCTGATTTGAATTGGTAACACAAGCAATCTGAAAAGAGCTTGCAGTGGTAGGTAATACTCAGACTAGCTTCTGACATACCCAAATTATGGGACTATGTAGGTTGTCATGGGATTCATTATTCTGCAATGACCGCTTGTTGTCCTGCTTCTTATGAGGTGTCTGGTGATGGGATGCATGGGGAATGGCTTAATGCTATGTCAGAGCAAGTTCATATTGGATATTGGTGAAAAATTTATTCACTGAGAGGGTGGTCAAGCACTAGAACAAGCTCTCCGGAGAAGTGGTCATGGCCCCAAGCCTGTCCAGGTTTAAGTATCATTTGGACAACACGCTTAGAGATGTGGTTTAACATTCAGGTTACCATGTGTGGAATCAGGAGCTGGACTTGATACTGGTGGATCCCCTTGCAATACAGGATGCTCAACAGTGACTTGGTATAAACTCTTGAAGTGTAGGTAGGACTTCATATTTCATAAAGGTGTTCTTAGCTTGTTTGATATACTTTAGCACTAGTTTATTTTTTTGCTGCAAAATTCAGTCTGGGGTTTTAGCCTGCACTTCCTGTCTTGCATCCTGTTTTGGGGTTTTTTTTCTGAGAAAGTATCTTGGCCTGTCCTTGTGTAGGCAGGAGGGGTTTGGAAGTGTTGGTAGTGTAAACTGAGGGCTTTTCATCTGGGAAAGAAAAAGCAGCTGCTGGTTATAGGGCATTATAAACTGAGTTTCTTCAACATATAAAAAGGTGAAGGCTGCTACAACAAAACTGATTAGTCCTTTTGTAGGAACCTCTGTTAGGAAAGGTGAGCTGCTGGATAGACTCCATGTGACAAATCATAAATTGCATCAAAACAGTGACTGGCCTCTTGGGACCTTGTGCTGGTAGCCATACAATCAGGTGTTTTGCTTTTCAAGGTGCTTCAGTGTTTGAGTAACTGAGTAGTACCCGTGATTATGCCCGGTTCATTTCAAACATAAGCTACAGCTGTGTAGGACTTGGCCATAAAACCAAGAACATCTACATGTAGTTTAGCTGACAGTGTGTGCTTGTGGTTAAGGTCGTTACGATGATGGACAGAGGCAAGTAAATTTGGTGAGGAAAATAACTGTGTTGGTCTTTCCTCTGAAGCTGCTAGAGTTGTCTTACGTGGGTGGTGGTCAAGTGGCCTGTAATAGGCTGTCCATGCTGAAGTGCAGGACTTTATGCTTTTGCCCCATGGAAGGAAGCCCCCAGTGCCAAGCAGACACCTTAATCTGTAAAGATCTTGCTGAGGTGTGCTATAAAGCCAGGCTCTTCCTCGTGACTTTAGCACTGGAGTCCCAGGCCGTGTCTTTTGATGTCCCACTGTTAGTCCTTAAAGATTTTCTGTTGTGCTGCCACCTCTAAGTGCCTGTCTTCTGCCCTTCCACCCCTTTTCTTGGGGGCCGAGGATCAGCTGCACATCATAGAAGGGCAGCTCGGACAGCATCAATCCCTGGACGCGATTCGGCCGGAGCTGCTGCTGGAGCAGGCAGAAGCAGCACAGCTCGCTGTGCTGCTGTCCTCATCTCACAGCTGCACGTTCTGGGACTGGTCCGTGTTCTCAGAAAACCGCTCCCGTGCCGCGGCTGCCTGGGATGCCGACAGCGGGTGGCCGGGGGGCTGCCGGTGCCCGGCCTGGGCTGCGGGGGCGGGGCCGGCACGACTCGTCCCTGTCACCGCCCCTCTCCCGCCGCGGCGGCGTCATCGAGGCGCGACGCTGCGCCGAGCGCGGGGTGTCCGGAAGGCGGCGGGGCGGGGGCCGCGGCCCGCCCACGACATGTCCGCGGATAGGCGGCCGTGTTCGGGCCGCGGCGGCGAGGTAAGGGCGGCTGCAGCTCCTCGCACTCCCCCGCTCCCTCTCCTAGTATTCCCGAGTCTTCCCGACCTGTTGCGTAACGTCGGTGCGGAGCCTTCATCGAGCCTCCGCCTGGCGTAGGAGCCGCGGGCGACCGGCCTCGGCCCGCGGCGAGCTGCCTGTCTCCCACGCAGCGGCTGTGCTGGCGGCAGCGGGGGTAGGGGCAGCCCCGTGCGGCCCCCACGGGCCGCGGGCCTCCGCGGGGGCGGGGCGAGCGGCTCGCACCACGCCTGGAGTCAGCGTTTGGTTCAGGACAGGGGTGAAGGCTCCTTCAGAAAGGGAAGGACGGGGGTGGGGGGCAGCTCCGGTGGGTGCACTGCGAGTCACGTCCCAGCACCTGTGAGGGCAGGCAAAGGTATCGCTTTCGGTGACCTTACGTCTGAAAACCGTCTGCTGTTCACAGTGGGTAGTTCTGCAATGACAGGCAGACATCCCAGTCGCTTAAAAGATGGGTGCGCGAATTCTAACTGCTAGCGACGGCGTTTCGTTGCACGCGGGACTATTTCCTGGTCAGGCTTGGGGATCTTTAAAGTTAATGATTGCCCTGCAATCACAGCTGCTTCCTGTGGTACCCGGCCTGCTTGGGGAATAAGGTGCTCTCAATAGCTGTTCAGTAACGCTTTGCTTTAATTACCTACCAGGCTTACGCGTTTTTAACTACGCGCATTTCAGATTTTATGTGTCACTGTTGCAGTGGGTGTTCATAGTACATCTGGATCTGCCTGGTAAATTCAAAAATGGAAGGCTGTGCAGTTATTTGCAGTTTATTTTGGGCTCTCAGAGCTCTTCAAGTGTTCATGATACAAGCGACTGCTGAGCCAGTAGAGGATGCAGGCAGCCCAGTTTATATCCTCAAGCATTGTAATGAACGTTCAGGTAGTTTTAAAAGCCTTGTGTGGTATTTAGGTATTGAAATTAGCTTCGGCAAGTTAAAAAAATCCCAGTTTTCATGTGGTGTGTCAGTTACCCTGAAGTACACAGTCAACTACAGGAATATTTTGTTGCATTTATTAGGGGGAGTAAAGCTGTGCAACACTGTAATGGCAGCAAATACTTTGAGTGTCATTTCAATGTTCTTCCATATATACATATCCAGTTTAAGTTGATGGTAATTCAGAACAAATGGAAAACCTATCTTAATAAGTTTATGTTGTACCAGAAATGACAAGGCTATATAATTCAGTATTCATTTCAGACAGACTGCCTTAAAATACAGACATACACAGAACCATTATTGTTAAATACTTCCAGCGTGTGATTTTACAGTAGTGCTAATATATCTTGTGAGTTTTAGCTTATATTGTTCAGTCGAAGGTAAGAATTCATGTATTAGCATTTACTGCATCTTCTTTTAAGCAAGCCTCTATCCTGTCCATAACTGACCTTTCTATTTCATAATAAACATGGGTATTAAAGGAATTCACTTGCCAGAGCAGTCACTTTTCTCTTATAATTCCTTAGTTTTGTTTCTCACTTTTCCTCCATTTCCTTTTGGTGAGCTTTATTGTTTTGCATGTTTTGTTAGAAGAGAGCAAGCTAACACTTTCCTGTGACAGTTAAGGCCACAGGGATGACTGTTTTTCAGTTATTAATCTCCAAATGCATGTAGCCAAAAAAACGTTTTGTTTCTCAGGGCATCAAGTTGTCAGCAGAGGTCAAACCATTTATTCCAAAACATGCAGCAGTAACTGTGGCATGGTCAGAACCCTCAGAAGCAGGTGTCTTTCCTAGGTACTTAACTACATGCTACCCATTTGTTCAGGAGTCATCTTTGGATAAGTATGTATATTTTCTGAATCTTATTTCTGGGGGGATTTTAACCTTCCAGTTTTGGACATTGAATACTCTATGAAGTGAGCTTTGATAAATTAATAGTTTAACTATAAAAACACTTGTGTGTTGTCTTCATGATTTAGATTTTTGCAGTTATGTTCTTAGGGCTCGTGTCTGGTACCTTGTTTCTTACTGTATTGTTACAGAGCGTTAGGGAGTATTTGTTGGTCTGTAATAATTGATCTGGCTTGTTTGTGCTTTGGAAGGAGCTGAATCTAGTCCTTGGTTGAAGGAATGATAGTGTTATGACAGGTATGGGGTAATTATAGCCATATAAAAGCAAGAGGAGTATCCTTCAAGAAGACTTATTAGGCTATAAAGCATTCAAATGGGGCTCTTCCTGGATCCTCTCTCCACCACCCTTGCATTCCCAGAAAGGCAGTTTTAGTAAGAATTCTAGTTTTCTAATTTTTTGTTTTTCTAATAAGGCCTGAAAAAAAAGAAAAAAAGTAATTTGTGGTGAACTTACAAAAAAGTATCGTTAACTTCAGAGCAAGCTAGAAAAAAGCCTACATAATAGGATAGGAAATAATCAAGTCTTGTAAGAATCGTGTGATCTTGCACAGTTCTCTAGTTCCTTCTCAGAACGCTAAGCATTGGATTAATGCTGCCATTACTGCAAAGTTATTGGTGCGTTGTAAAAAGTTCAGTTAGAGTCTTAGTGAACACATTCATTGTAGGCCTTCATTTTATCTTACGGGAAATGTGTTTAAAATAGTGACATTTTGATTTGTAACAGGAATTTAACATTGAGCTGAGGGCCTAATCTATGCATTAGAAAAACACAGCATTAGCACGAAATCAAGTTAGCCTTTAAAAAACACTCACACACACACAACAACAACAAGAAAAACAACAAAAAATCCAAAAACCCAAACAAACAAACCAAAAAACCCCAAAACACAGCAGATGAGCAATATTCTGATGAATGTTTTACGTTGTTGAGATGGAGGCATAGTTGTGGGTTTGGCTTTTTTTATTCTTATTTGTTATTTGTCTTCTCTGTGTAAACTATGACTGTGAGAGTTGTTTTCACTACAGTATATAAGAACTGCAACAGACAGTAAGAAATGTGTTATCTGAAGTCTCTTCTCATGGGAAAATTTCGCTGTTTTTCATTACTTACCCACAATTCAGAGGTTTACCACTTCATTGTGAACAGCTTTAAAAACTAAATGTAATGTTCTTAGGTTGAGAAATTTCCTTTCTCTCTAATCAAATTTGGATCTCAGCATTTACTTTGCATACAAAGTGTAAGAGGAAATAGGAAGGGAATTTTGAGTAAATGTTTGAAGGAAAAAGGTATGTCACAGATGTGTTTTCATAAACCAGTGGTTAAGTGCAGGTCAGTTAATGATTATCTTACTGTATTTCATACTTGTCTTGTACCCTGTAAGATGCTATACTCCTACTTTGCATTTTAAGACAGGATTTACTCTTTAATGTTTGTATTTTTTCAGTCAAGTATGTAATGGGTACCATGTAGTTGTACTGTGCATTTGTTTTGTTTCACAAGAAAAAGACTACTGAAAATATGTATGAAGAATCTTGATAACCTTAAACAGAAATGAGGACTATCACTGCAAAGCAGACTAGCTTTGAAACCTGGAAACACAGCATTTGTGCTTTAAAATATTTGCCAAACTGCGTATTTTCACAAAACAAAATTCATTATTTTTAAAACAGTCTATAGCAGTGAGTAAACACTTTAATTGAAGTAACATGGAATAGTTTTGTTATGAAATAGAACTTTCTTGTTAAAAAAAAAATTCTTCAGCCAAAGAATGATACATTTGCCTAGGCAACAAGTATATGCTGAAGACTTGCCTCAGAATGACTTCTCTCTCTCAATGTCCATCTCGTAGTGTTCTGGGACATCCTGCCTTCTGTGAATATACCAGCTACTCTTACTCACCTGATGTTGTTTCAAATGTGTATCTAGTAGCTGGCTCAGAATATCACTCTAACTCCTCAACACACTATAACGGTTCAGGAATAGTCAGTGAATCTGCTGAGCAAACGTATTCAATCAAACCAGAAAGTAAGAATCTTTCAAAGGTGAGCAAATACATATTTTAAAAAAAAAAATTATATTCCTATTTTAAATCAATCTTTCTAAATGTTTGGTTAATTTTTTTTAAAGTGAATAATCACTCTCTGTTCCTGTAGTGACAATTAATGGCATTTAAGGAGGATGGTAGTAATGCGCCCCACTTCAGATTTCAGAAAAGTTCATGGAATTCTACAGATCAAATTAATGCAGTTTTTCAAGCAGTATTTTTGGAACATGAGGGGAATTTAATTCTTTTTCCCTCAGAAAGCAGCATCTGGAGGGAAAAAAAAAAAGGAAAGAAAAGATCATTCATTTGTGAACTGTGATTTCCTCTGTTCACTATTTGGGCTTGTGGGGGGGGGGGGAAGGGCTTTTTTTGAGCCCAGTGGCAGCTTCCCTGAGCCTGAGTTGAGAGACTTGATGACTGTAATCACGAGACCACATCTGTCGTTGAAGGATTTCCAAGACCTGCTGCAGGCAGAAGACAGTTTGCAAGAGGGTAATAACTTGTGTTGGTGTGGAAATGGAAGAAAGGTTTATGTTAGAAATATCAATTAAAAACAAAACAGATGTTCAGTAAAGTTCTGTCATTTTTTTGTACTTGCCTGTTTGGGGATAAGCTTCCTGAAACTTTTCCTAACTAAACTATTTTCCTATTTGTTTTTGTATTTGTAAACTATTGTTAAGCAGAAAATAGACAAACCCCTCAAAATACAAAAATCAGGGAAAAAAAATACATCACATGTGTTATTAACCCATTTCCATCTGTAGTTAGACATTGTGTCTCTTGGATTTGTAAGGCTCTTGTTTCCAACAGGTTCAAGTAATCTGTTCTCCAGTCACAGCCCTCTGATCTACTTTACTCCCTAGGCAGAGACCTAGTAACTTAATTGTGGTCAAGCCTGTGTAGAGGAAGTTGTAAGATTAGGTCCTAAGCATGCATTACTAGACTAAGATACAAAGGCTAGAGACCTCAAATGTGTTGTTACCTTGCTGAGAGAAAAGTTAAAACAATGAAGCAATCTGGGGAGGTGATTATGTTAGTGTGTCAGTGTTGACTCAGGTGGAGTAATATGAAGAAACTTAGCTTAGCTTCCAGGAGGAGATCTGGGGTCTTCGTAGGGGCTTGGGCTGAGCTGTGTACTGTTTGACCAGCTTTTTGTCATTGGTCTATGTCTTTTTTTTTTTTTTTTTTTAATGATCTTCAGGAGAAATGACTGATCTTTGCAGCTTTTTAGTTAATTGGATCACATCTCCTAAACCTTTAACAATTCAGCTTTGGAGGTCTGGAAGTGCCTTGTCCTTCCACCCAAGAAAAGAATGTTTCTGCCAGATGTGCTTTGAATCCTGTAATCTGAAAGAGTTAAGCCACTCATCTAGGTTGATACTGTATACCTGTCATAGATGCAAGCCTGTTGCTTGTTCCTTGCCTGTCTTACTGATGCCTGAGCCCAGCGCTGCCAAACTGTGTTTCCTGTGAGAATCACAAGGCTCTTCGGACTTTACAGTATAGGTGAATGTATTTCCTTTAGTGGGATTGTATAGGTGTATGTGTTCTAATTACTATCTGTCTGCTATAAGTGTTTTAAATGTTGTGACATCAATCTTGCCTCATTTTGCCCATAATACATAGTTTAGTCAAGAGATTGTAATGCTTTGAAGGTTTTCAGTCCTGTTGCACGAGAAACTCCATTTCAGAAAACCAGACTGGCTTATTTAAGACTAAGCAATTTTAAAATATTGGAAATGCACTGATTAGTGACATCCTCAAAGTACAGTGGTCTAGAAACACATGGAGTAATCCCTCTTGCTTGGACTATAATATGTGCTAAATATGACACAGTTAAGGTAGATAAATAACCAATCATTAACTGGGTGTTCCTTGTTTTACTGGTTATAGTATACTGACTATTTATGTTGTATTAACTTGATGGTCAGGGTCCAGATGCAGAGGTAGTAGACTGTAACTCAAGGCAAAGTTGATGACTTTACAGAGTTCAAGTAAAATCAACTAAATATGTCACTAATACTTGCAGCAGAGGAGATCAAAAGAGGGTGAGAAAAAATTAGACAAGAAAAGGCATGATGGAGATGACTCTTCTGTCAGAATTGTGAACAGGACTTCATTCCAGACCTCCTCATGCAGCAGAGGTTCCATGAAGCCAGGTACAAATGTGTCGTTTGATTAGAAATACATCAAATAGACATAGAGTGGTTGAGTGTGCTGTAGTCTCCAGTTTGTGATCATGTGTCTAAATGTGGAATAATTAAAGAACAAGATCTTTTTACTGTGTGACTTTTTGACAAGGGATGGTGACTTTTTGCTGATTGAACAAATTCATGTAAACTCATAAGAAAAATTTCCTAAGCAAGCATCTGAATTTACAGTTGCTTGTTGATTCGGTGTCGCGTATACACATTGGTTATTTCCACGGCTAGGTGTTTTTTTTTAATATGAGCATTTAGCAGTAGTTCTTGTGATGATTACTGTAGTTATGCCAACTAGTGTGCTATAAAATATAGCTACAAATGATCACAACCAAGTTTAATTACGTAGACTGTACATACTTTATTCAGACAGGTTCAGTAAAACTGCAAACAAGAAGTCAACTCAAACTCCAAAACCAGAATCTCTTCCTGTATCTGCATTTGAAGCTACCATTCTGGATTTTCACACGTCACAGAGTTTGGGAAGCAGTGAGATACTGAATGTACAGCAGCATAAAAGTGGACCAGTCTGTTCAGCAGGAAGTAACATTACGTGCCTTAGTCAACCACAGATGTCTCTCTTGTTGAACACAGAGGTTAGCTGATACTTTTTTGATGCAGAACTCGTGAAATTAAAACTTGCCTAAAGTTGAAGCAGTTCTGAATGCAACTATTTTGCATTCAGTGGGGTAGTTCAAGACCTGGCTAAGTACGTTGCAAGAAAGTAGTTTCAGAGCTAGAGGTTTCACAATTCTGTTTGTAGATAGTGGTGTCAGTGCATGCTGTCTCCTCTTTTACATTTCTCACTATTCTTTCATTGTCTGTGCTGCCAGTAGATAGGGGAAGGCCAAGTACTGTTAGAATTTAGATTGGTACTGCTATGGTCTAGATTTCTAGCTTGCCTATACAGAGTGTTTTGTTCTTGAGGTTCCCTAACAGCTTCTTGTTTTCTCTCCTGCCTGGAAATAATAGGTAACCAGTCACTTATCCAAATAGTTTTAAGTGTGGTGGGGTGTTTTTTGGTTTGCTTCCTTCTGGTTTTGTTTTGTTTTGTCAGTTGTTTGTTGTTGTTGTTGTTTTGTGTGTGTTTTTGTGTGCTTGGGTTTGGGTTTTTTTGTTGGTTTTTTTGTTGTTTGTTGGTGGTTTTTTGCATGTGTGTTATTTTTTGGATGTTTTTTGGGTTTTTTGTTTAAAGTCTGGAATATAGTACTTTAATGCTTTCTGCTAGAGGGTAAAAATAAGCAAGAGAATTTCACGAGGAGGAAAATTATTTTTAACATATAAGCATTTAACTTTATTTTTCTTCATGATTTCTTTGGTTCCCTATTTGTTAGCAAATACAATACTGACACATTCAGCAGTATGTCACATATATTTAGAGTTTTCAACAGTGATTAAAGATGACTGCTTTCAAAGGATCTAAAGAGCATATTTTCAATGCCTCTGGGTGGAAAACTGCCTGTGATGGAAAAAGAGACCTATCTGCTGTCACTTGAGTTTTCTTTTTTGTTGCTCGTTTGATGATGCACTTTGGTTTTAATGTACTTGAAACACTAAAACTTTTTTCTGTTTGTTCTTACAATCATTGCTAGGATGCTTATGTAAAATGTAAGAAGGCCTCATCTTGCTTGTACAGCAGTGGAGAGGCGTCTGCTTTTATTTTGTAATGCTATAGGGTCAAAATGATGGTTCCACTAAGAAAAGCAAGAAAATAAGTCAGGCTGCAAAATTCCCTACCCCTTTTTCTGTGTGGGTTGAGGACTTTTTAAATTTATGGGGCTTTTTTTTTTTGTTGTTTAGCTCTTTTTAGGTCAATGATTTTAATCCTGCTTTTATAATACCTGACTGTTTTACAGGAAGATACTTCTACAGAAAGCAAAGCTTCATCAAAAACTTCAGATGAAACAGCAGCCAGCTTAATTCCCTCTTCATTTGATGGTAGAGGTAAGTGTTTCAGACACAAATAATTTGCTTGTATTTTAACTGCTTACATCTTATCAATTTGAAAACTAAAGTGTTCTGAAGAGCTGTTGATGCGTAAAGAAAAAAGGAATTAACAGCAAGCTGATTGCAAAAGAAAAAAATCCAAACAAATAAAGCTGTATCACTTTCGTTCAAATTAGGTGACTTAAAGCTCATTCTTAATTATAGAGTTCCTCAGCAGATCAAAACTGGCAATTCCTTCCTTCTCTGTTCTTTTTCATTCATGCTCAAGAGCAAATGCTGCTGTAGTTTCCTCCCATGTTGTTTAAGAGGAGAGAAAGTAATGCAGTTTGTTTACTGGAAGTCTGTTGGGTCCTTTTCAGTTTTTTTCAAGAAATTATTGAGGTAAAAAGAGGTAAATACTTGATCAATCTTGAGAAGCACATTTTTTTTATTTAAAAGCTGGCAGTCTAGTGTCTAATATGTACCTCAAAAATTGTTCTGTGACGTGTTTTTTCTGTCAGGTCTGTTAAACAAAGAAGGATAGCTGTGGAGAAATGTGATGCTGAAATATCCCCTTTTTTTTGATTTGTTTACATGTATTCTAGCTGTGGTTATGCAAAACTTTTTTTTTCTTTTCTTTTTTTTTTTTTTTTAAACTATCAAGTGCCTAGTTTCAAGTGAATCCAGAATTGTGTGAAAAAAGGTTCTGATCAGCAGGACTCTGTCCTGGAGGTGTCACGTGCGTTATGCATTGAATTGTCTAGGTGCCCTTTGCTCCTTCGTTCCTGACCCTTCTACTTCCTCCCTGCTGTTAGTGGCACTGGGGGATGGGAGTTGTGATCCCTTCCCAACAGCTTTTCTCTGCTGATCCTTCCTTTGCAAGGCTCAAGGGGAGAGCCTGTTCCATGTGGTTTTCTTCAAGGGCTGCAGGGGAATCTGTTCCAGAGCCCAGAGCACCTTCTCCCCCTCCTTCTTCAGTGACCTTTGTGTCTGCAGAGTTGTTTCTCTGACTTTGTTTTTTTTCCCTACCCTCCTTCTCAACTCTTTCACAATGTTTTTTTACCCCTTTTAAGATATCTTATCGCATAGGCTCTTCCAGCATTGCAGGTGGGCTCAGCTGTCTCTGTGGTGAGTCTGTTTTGGAACCAGCTGGGGCTGCCAGTGTCTGTTTATCACAGAGGGCACCTCTGCAGCCTCCCCCACTAACAAAACAGAATCACAGAATTGCTGTGGTTGGAAAAGACCTTTAAGATCATCAGCTACTTTACTACTGCTATGTACTACTCTATTAAGGCAGCTACCACACCATTTCCTTGAAAACTGTATCTAGATGACTTTTATATACATCCAGGGATGATGATTCAACCATCTCCCTGGGCAGCCTCTGCCAGTCTTCGATAACCCTTTCAGTATACAGATTGTTCCTAATGTCCAACCTAAGTCTCCCCTGGTGGAACTTGATGCCACTTCCTCTTGTCCTACCAGTTGTGACTTGTGAGAAGAGGCCAACACCCACATCTCTACAACCTCCTTTCAGGCAGTTGTAGAGAGCAAGGTCATCTCCTCTCAGCCTGCTTTTCTTCAGACTCAGCAAGCCTAGTTTCCTCAGTCACTCCTTGTAAGATGTACTCTCAAAACCTTTCAGCTTCATTGCCCGTCTCTGCAACCACCTTGCAATGTAAATCCATTATGCTATTCAATTGTTCAATGAAAGTTTTTCTCATTCTTAAACAAAAATGTAGATCTTGTTCTGTATTTGTTGTGTGTTACAAATATTTACAAAATTGAAGTGTGAGTTCTTTCAAAACATTGATACCTCTGAGTGCTAGTGGGTGAAATTCTTATACACTAAGGCACATTAAGAAGTTTTTCAGATGCTCCTTAAGTCTGTAAAACTGGGAATTTTTTTAGAAAGTAGAAAATAAGAATATGGCCTTGTATGTAAAAGCTGTGTGACTGAGTGCGATAAATATTAAATGGAATTTTGTATATAAATATAGCAGAAGATAATTATTTTCAAGAAAAAAAGGTTAGGAAATGTGCACAGAATTATTTTATTATTGTAGTTAGTACAACACAGTATAGATTGCCATTTACCATTCACTTGGACTAAATACTGGTATATAGTGTGGGACAAGGTACGGAGTAGTTACAGTTCTAGAAAGCTTGCTGGAAAAACAAAACTTGTGTCTTATTTCAGTGCTTCCCCAGAAGAAATATGAGTCTCTGCTGTACTCTCTAGTCCTTGATTAATTCATTACTGATCCTTTTTCTTTTGAATATTTGAGAAATATTCTTGAGACATCTTTGTGTACATCACTTTTTTTTCATGAAACATCTGCAGATAGCTCTGCTCAGCCACATGTGTCTTGGGCCATGGTACTTTCACAGCCTCCAAAGAAAATGTCATCACCGGTATCTGAAGGCCTTTCCAGAGGCAAAGGGAAGCAGGAGAGTGAAGCAAAGGTATTTCAGAATTGTCTGCTCTAGACTAATTTCTGTCACTGTGTGATTGTGTCTCTTGATGCAAGGCATTGACATTTTTCCTAGGCTTTGTACAGTGTCCCCTTCTGAAGTAGCTTTTAAGTAATATAGCTACCTTGTCCTTATTGGAATTTTTCTTCTGTTGTAGTGGAAAAGATTAGCAAGATGTCAAAAGACAGTGCTACTCCAGGAACACAGAACTTCCAGCTTTTTCGCTGAACTTCTTTTCAATTCCCGTCCCTCAAAATGAGGCATAAAACATGGAACTCTTGCCCTATTTGAGTAGATATTTCCTGTTGAAATCTCTGTAGTTCCAGTACATTCTGATAACTATGCAATGTGCTTCAAATGGAGAGTTTTTGCAGTAGCCCTGAATCTCTTAGAGATCTTGAGTTTTCCTTGTCCACTTAATGTCCTAGCTTGGACTGATTAAGATAACCCTTTAGTTGTGTAAATGTGGAGATTTGCATTTGTTTTGGTGGGTGTTAATGAAACATATCAATTTCTAATGGTCATGCCTCATTATTTTTTTTAGCAGTCAGAAACAAAAAATGACGCTAGTGAAACTGAGCCTGAAGAAGCGACAGAAAAGAAGAAAAAAAAGAAGAAAAGGAAGAAAAAAACAAAGTCACTCACTGATGTAGAGAAACCTCAAAACGAATCTACTACAATACAGGAACCACCAAGGATTGAGGTACAGTGAAGCGGTTTTTACTGTTCTTTAAGTGTTACTGAGAGTATTGGAGGACCGAATGTTAACACAGCTTTGTACAACTTCAAGTTCAAATCCCATTTGTTGAGAATATTGTTGAGAACAGTTGAGCCTTTTGACTTACCACGTCTTCAGTGATCCCAGAGAAGTGCAAAAGCAGTTTAGAAGGAAATTTGGAATGATGCATCTGACAGTTTGAATGTTAACAGATAACAGTAAAAAGTCAAATTTCCTAAATGAATAATACTCTACAGTAACTGTTGCAGAAACCAAAGTGCACAAGGCTCCGGGAATATACTGGGTAGCATAGTGTCCCATAGTTTTAAAGGATGTGGTACTGGTATTACAATTCCACTGCTTGCATATGTGGAAGAAATTGCTGTGTTACACAGTTGTCACTGCTTACATTCCTGGTTGCTAATTAGTTATTTTTTTTTCAAATTCATATAGCTGTAATATGCATACTAGCATTGTGAACTTCTGCGTATCAGTATTGTGAAGGCTTTAGACTCTCCTACATCAGAGAAATGTTGTGTGGTCCATGGATTAACAGTGCTTCATTGAAAGCCCAGAATTGTACAACACTATGTACATGTGTTGATTTACATGTTTGATCTAGTATACATAATGTCTTTGAAATGACAGCATAAAGAAGCCATCCTGTCTGCTTTCTGTTCTGTACATTTTAACAGGGAACACGGAGTAGAATTGTGTCTACATGTTCTTTTCATTGTGTGGTTCATTGTCCTGGAACAGCACACGATGTGACTGTTCAGAGATCTTTGTTAGAGAGTTACGGAAAGAATCAAAGATCTGCAGCTTCTTCCACTGGGGACATCCACAGTTTTACTATATGCTACCATACAGTGTCTGACCTGTGAATGTCTTATCTAAACAGGAAGAGAATGTCAGGAGCCACAGAAAATAGTAGGGAAGTGATGGCATTTCTGAAGACAAAAATGGAAAGAAATTACATAGACTCGTGGAACAGGACACACACATTGCACTGAAGTCTGTGACATGCTACTGTGGCAGTGGGGGACAGCTTTCAGACCCTCCTGGTTTGATGGGGGTGCTTGTGTGATCATCAGTTTGAAAGATGGGTGAGACACTTGTATGATGTTCTTGAAACAGAAGAACATGAAAGAATCATACACCTGGAATTTTTGGGCACCCGGGAGATTTGAAAAAGTTCTGCTATGCCTAGCAGCTCTCTGGAGCAATGTATTGAATTGTTTGCCAGTTTTATAAAAGACACTCATTTATAGATACTGTAAATGAGAATAAATGGATGCATTTAGGGAAGAGTAATCCTGTTTTTCTATGCAGAGTGATAGGTCCTGAGCTAGGTATTTTCCCTGAGGGGAAAAAATTGAGGCTGCTGTTGATAATCAGGTCAGTGCTGGTAGTGCTGGTTAAGCATACACAATGCTGGGAATTATGAGGAAAACAGAAAAGAAAATGGGATTATGACAGTACATAAATCTAGGACATGCCTGATCTGTGTACTGTGTGGATTTTGTTTTCCTGTGTTTCCCCCACTCCTTTAAAATATATATATATACTTGAACTAAAAAGAGTAGACAAAAGGCTCTAAAAATAATCAAAGGTATGAATCAATTTCTGTGGGAGGCAAGAATTAATAAACTAGGACTTCTTAGTCTGTAAAATAGATTGCAAAGTGGGAATCAGAAGTGAGAAGGAGATAAAAGGAAATTGATCTTTCTCATAATTTTGTTTGATGTCCTCTGTTTCTTTTATGTGATAAGAGCAAATATAGGGAGGTGTAGCATCACACTGAGTGCTAGATTTTAATTATTCATTTTGCTAGGGGATGTTAAAAATGCCAGAACTTTACTTGAATTCAACGAGTGGACAGACTGAAAAAAAAAAAAAATTCTAGTGAGAGATATTTAAATGCAAAGGTACTTTCTCTCATTCAAGATGTCCCTATGCTGGAAGAGTATGTTTGTAAAATATTTTTCCCTTTATTTTAGTCATCTTTTGGAATTCTTCAAAGCTTCTTTAAATAGCTCATTGAGTGAGACATGTCTGTACTTACGCTAAAGCTTCCTAGCTTGAGCTTTTCAAATGAAAACTTTCGGGCTGCAGAAGCAGTGTTGGTGAGTTAGGTAGTATTGTATCACAGCTAAAAAAACCTCTCAGAAAGTGGGAGAACCAGCTGAATGAAAGCTAAGCCGGTGGATCAGGATCATTATGAAAAAGATAGTGGATACAAGGTGACCAATGTAGAGCAAGTTCTGGTCTGTACTTGGTTATATGGAGTCTGCGTAATGTGTCCTCTGCTAATGAAATTTGCTCTTGTGTCTAAGCCTGCATAATCACTTGAGTGATTTATCTGTTTTATTTCCATTCTGTAGTCAAGAGTTATTACCCTCTTGCCTGCACATTTTGTGCTTTACCACTTGCAAGTTTAAGGCAGAATTGCATAGCTCAAGACTGTACTGGAAGAAGAGGGAAGCTGTTTACAAGGTGGTTAAATGATCTGAAAAAACACTCCTTTAGGAGGCCTTTACCTCTCATCGTTTGTATCAGCTGACAGCAATAACAAGCTGCTGTTGGAAGCTTTTCTCTTGTAAGCTCTGAAGTAACTGCTGCATAGATGACTTGACCATTGTAGTGCTGATTATAGTTGGTGGCACTGCTCTTAGCTTCCGAATTTCTGTACAGTGAAACAAATTACAATGAATGTTTGATAAGCAGGGAGAAGATTGTTTGAATGATGGAAAATCTTTTTTTTTTTTTTTTTGAGAATATAGACTTGCTAGTTCTTATAAGGTCATCTTCTGATTTATTTGTTTAGGATGCTGAGGAGTTTCCTGATCTGGCAGCTGCTTCTGATAGGAGGAACCGTCTAGGATCTCAAAAATCATCATTTACTCCTGCTGTCAGAAAGCAGTCTGAAGTAAGTAGCCTTACAACATTATGCAAATGTTAAGAAAATAAGCAGGAAAAGACTGCGGGTTTTCAGTGAGACTCATTTTCAGTGAGACATTTTGACTAAATATAGATGCTTATGATATGGGGCTCTGCCCATGGAAGTCCCCTTAGGCACTGTGTGGACAGTGGAGATCTACTCACTGTATTCAGTAGATTTGTATCATTCAAAAGGTCTCTTGAACTAATACAGACACCAACATTGTGGGCACTCAAAGTTAGCTGGCATGAACTGTGTTCATGTAGCTTATTCTCCTGTAGGTGGAGTCCAAGTATAGTTTTGCATTTCATAAAAGTAATATGAAGACATTTTAAATTTCTTTAAATTGTTGTTCATATAATCAATTTTGAAGGGCATCTGAACAGTGTAAAATTTCATTCTCTAGCTGTGTAAGTGTAAGAATTTGAGTTTAACATCAATTATAAATACAAACTTTTTTTTTTTTTTTTTTTTACCATTAGTGAAATAAATTCCAAGGATTAATTTGGAAATTTATTCAATATGGGAATGAATCCCAAACATAAATCACAAGGATTGGAACTATGATTACTCTTGCAAAGCCATTAACATAAATAACAAAGGTCCCAGGTTTCTCTTTCTTTGAAACTAGTTTTGCTGCTAGAAATTTTTGTCCTTGGTTTTGTTTTACAGTGAATATTTGTTGTTTAAAAAAAAAGAAGCCTAAGAAGCTAAGCACAAAAACCCAAATCCCTTGTTTGCTTTGCTTGGGGCAGTAAATTGCATTGACAGGGAGGAATGAGCAGCAAAAGGCACTGTAGTTGCTCAAACCAGATTTGTTATAAAGTGCTGTACAGACTTGCACCTCGAATGAGAGAAACCTTTCAGCGTTGTAGGTGTAAGTGGGATATAACCTTTCAAAAGCTTATGTAAATTGTAGAGACATGTGATCATTAAGTCACTCCTCTGTAACAAATATTTGAAGACAAAACTGCCTTCCTTTTTTTACCTCCAAATCTGAAAAACAAAGGAAATCGTGACTAAGTAGCATGGCAGCCAGTAAATGATTGTACTTTTAGAAGGCCACAATAAGGTCTTCCCAGAGCCTTCGCTTCTCTAGGCTGAACAACCCCAACTCTTTCCATGTTTTATCATAGAGAGGTGTTCCAGCTCACTGATGTTTCTTGTGGGCCTCCTCTGGACCTGCTATAGCAGGCCGATGTCTTTCTTGTGCTGGGGACCACAGCTCTGCACACAGGACTCTAGGTGGGGACACGCAAGAGTGGAGTAGGGGGACTATTGCCTCCCTCAGTCTACTGGCCACACTGCTTTGATGCAGCCCAGGATGCAATTTGCTCTCTGGGCTGCAAGTGCACACTGCTGGCCCATGTCCAGTTTTTAATCCACCAGTATCCTGAAGTCCTTCTCTGCAGGGCTGCAGGCTGGATTGAGAAATCCACTCACCCCCAGCCCGTATTGATACGGAGTGACCCAGGTCCAGTGCAATTCAACAATGTTGAACTTCATGAGGTTCACACAGGCCCACTCCTCAAGCCCGTCAAGGTCACACTGGATGGCATCCCTTCTCTAAAGCTTATCAACTGTACTACTTAAGCTTGGTGTCATTCACAAACTTGCTGTGGATGCACTTAATACCACTGTCTATGTTCCATTTGAATTTTTACCCTTTTTCATGTGTCTTTAAATGTTTTCTCCTCCTTGACACCTTTTGTCTCTAAATTTCAAAGATCAGTCTCCCCGAAGAGCCTTGGGATAGTCGGTCTGCCACACTGGATGGAACTCCCAAGGTGGATGGACTGTCAGGGAAGCAAGCTTCATCCTCTGTACTAGAAAGAAAGAAAATGCAGGTAAATGAATTTGTGTTTGAAAATAACTTTACACCTCAAAATGACAATGGAAATTAACGTACGTAAATATTAGACTTAAGTCCAAGTTCCTCAGCGATTGTATTCATACTTTGTGATTCATGCTTTGAGATAAGTGACAAAACCCTGTGGATTTGAAGCACTCCATGGTAGTAATTGCTAGCCCCCAGTCTGTGATACAGCGTTTAAGGAAAAATGCTAGCTTTTCATTAAGGTCTGCAAGTTTCAGATACGAGGAATTTTTTAACCTGTCTTACTTGATCACGGCATAAATCCAGTCCAAACTGATTGTCTTAAGGAGCTGGGAACCTCTTAAAAGTGGTTCTGCTAGATTAAGACAAGAAGGCAAAGGACATGCACTTAGCTTGAGGTAAGGAAGAGAAATACAGAGCAACAGTGAGGTCAGTGGGTAGTTCTGTGTTGGTCAGTAGGTTCTGGCATGGCTCTGATGCGAGTTCCTAAGTTCAGAAGGAGGAGGTGATTCATGTTCCTTAGATCTATTGTAACAGAAGCTATAATGAGTTGATCCTCCAGGATAAGACTTCTAAAACACAAAGTCTGAGAGTCATTGCCTCAACCTGTTCTGCCTTCATAGTTTGCCCTTTGATAGTCTTTGCTAGACTATTCATTTGTAATCTTTTTGTATTCTGATTCATTAAATGCGGTGCCACGTGTAGGACACCTTCAAAGCGGACAGAAAGATTACTGCTTACCAAGAGGTGGTGCTTAAACATGATGAATACTCTTTTTAATATGGCATTGAAAATAATGATATATGTGGATTGTAGTCACAAACCCAGGCAGATTCACAGTGTGTTTTTTCTGTACTTGTAACAAAACCTTCAGTTCTGGTAAGCATTTTTTCTTTTTCAAAGATATGTGGCAATCTAATCAAAGTAGAGGCCTGACATGAAGTATACCTTTTTTAAAGATGATACTTTTATACTTTATTCCAGTAGCTAGTAAAAAGTTGTTTAAACTGCTTCGAATATTTTATTTTTCACATTAAAACTGAAGAGTGTTTAAAGATCAAAATACCTTCACTGGTCAAGTTAAAAATCAAGAGTGTTGTGGATGATGATGTTAAAAGTGTATTATACACCATACAAAATAATAGTCTTTACATTCTGAAATGGAGAGCATTACTTACTGGTAGTGAACTTGTTCAGGAAACATCCAGGAATAAGAAGAGTCAGATTCCTGTGCAGTTGGATTTGGGTGGCATGCTGGCAGTCTTGGAGCAGAAGCAGCAAGCAGAGAAGTCAAAACAGTCTTCTAAACCTGTGGTGTTTTCAGGTATTGGTTATGATGAAATTTCCTTTTTCAATTTGAGTTGTTTTTAAGTATTCAAATATTAAATGTAGCCTGATTTCTGATGTGTAATGGTATCTGAATATACAGGCAGAAGCACTTCACGAGATAGGAGAGAAAATTATGGTTATTTAAATAAAAAAATTTCAGCACAGCGATCAGAATTGTTTGGAGGGAGACTTGGGGAAAGAAAAATCTTCAAAACAATGACTTGTAAAATAATGTCTTATAGAAATACAAGAGGTGATTGAAGTTAGCTTAGATGAAATTACTCATGTTTGTGGGGAGTTTTGCTTTGTCTTAAATACACCTGTTACTATTGTGATCTGAACCTGCAGGAAGGGGCTGCACAGTAACAAAGGCTTTCTTAAGCTCCTCTGGTTCTAGAAATCTGAAAGCCTTAACTTGAGTGAAAAGCTCCTTTGCAAATACAGGGGTTATATGAGGCAATCGGCCCCAAGGTAAAGAATGAGTTCTGCTATGCCTGATGATTGTGATGTAATTGCTGTTAACAAAACGTTAGGTTTTGATGATGGAGAGAATCTTTAAGACCTTGTGGATGCATAACCAGGAATCATAAACAAATAGTTTAGTATCTTTCATTGTAGGTCAAAATCTAGTCTTGGCTGTGTTAGCGCTATGTATTTTGCAAAAGGAAGTGTGATATTTGTTAGAATGTAATGTTTATAAAATTTATCTTGTGATTTCAGTAAAGACTTTTTTAAAATTACTTCAGAAAGAGAGCTAGTCATGAGAGAATTCATCTCACAATTTGTAATATGATAACTAAGCTTTACAAACTCAAAATACCAAGCATCAGTGAGATTTTTTTCCTTCACTGAGAGAACCTGTAAGATGCTTGTTTAAATTATTGTTCTGCAATTTATGTTTTGTTTTTTGTTTTTTTTATTTGAGTCAGTCAAACTCAATGCTGAAGGGGAGCTAGTAACCAATTTTGTTTTTATAAAATTATACAGTGCATGCATTGGTGAGTAGTAGGTGGTGGAGCACAGAAGTATGGGTCACAATACCTGTTTTCTAATATTAAACTGCTTGTGTCTGAATCTGCTTCAGAAAAGAAACTGATGTGTTGTGTTGCCATCCTGCAGTCTAAGATAAATGTTACCTCAGCTTTATACTTTTCTTTTTTTTTTTAATGTTCGGGTCATCAAACTGATGTGTACCAAAATTTAGCTGTAATTGTGCTGACCTCTGTAAGCAGAAGAGAAGCACACTGACTGGAAGGCCAAGGAGTGTGGCTGCAGACAAAGTTACTTTTCACTTACTACTTCATTTGCTAGATAGTGTTTGGATGGAACAGCATAATAAAGCAGTAATTACTTGAAATTTTTTTGGAGGTGCATCAGTCATGCAAAGTGACACAAACTGTTGAAGCCATCAACTTCACAAGAACTCTGAATTTGAAATGAAAAGATGATGTACACAGTGGAGAAAATATCATATGTCTGCAGAATGTATACCTAGATATTGCTTCAAATCCAGCTTCAATTCTTGGAGCTACCTGTGCTAACATACTGCACAACGTTCTTGGCAGTGTTGTTAGTTTACCATTGTTACACACAGCCAAAAAAAAAGGTTGCGCTGCAGCAGTTTTATGAAGTAAACTGTTTATGGTAATAGTACTGGATGTGGTGTCGGAGGATCCAGCATATAAATACTTTGGAAGCAGTAAATGAAGATGGCTTAAGACAAGCTGCCAGAAACTTCGGGTAGTTTTTAGGGGAGAGAGATTGCCTGAGGCACAAAGGCGGCAAGCTCATTCCACTGATACTTACATCCTTTTCTCCATTGATTTGCTAATGTAACCTGGTTTATATTGCAAGTAGCTGAAGTTCTACAAAGTGCTCTCACAGGATACAGTAATTCATGCTGATAGTGACTTCAGAAGGGAGAGTAGTTTTTAGGGTGTGAGGTCATGGTTTGGAAAGTCCAGGTTCTCAGTAACTTGGCCAGTCATTTAAAGCTTCTATGCTCTAAACCCTCTGCAAAATGCAAGTAGACAGCTCCTGAGAGTTGTGCTGGTTAGCTAAAGTGACTTAGTTGTAGATTTGCATTACTCATTTACTCATCTGCAACTGAACTTCATCCAGCTTCAATGAGGTGCAACAAATGGTAGAAGTGCTCCAGATTATTTACAGCAATTATATCTAAAATCTGTAATACAGCACTCAGTATTTATTTTAAAGCCACTTTAAATACCAAATCTGTGGAGGAGGAAGTGCCATTGCCATGAAACATCAAGGTTCCTGAAAGTTTACCAAGCCAGCATGGCATGGTGTTGAGGGTAGCTAGGAGTACAGTGTTTTGCCAAATTCCGCTTTTGATTGTTCAGGGGCAGAGCTTGTAATTCTAGTTATTTCATAGAAATAGACAACACATCAGCCTTTTGGGAGGAGTATCTTTATTAAATAACATAATTTAATGACAAAGAATTGCCTACAAGTGTTCTTAATAGTAACACAACACAGAGTGAATATGTGTATACTAGTCCTAATCCAGTCATCAAGCTTGCATTGGATTCTATTTTAGGTATTTGTTACAGTTTTTTGATGCGTGCTTTTTCATTTTTTTCCAATCTCAGTTGGTGGTGCCATACCATTGCTTTCTAAAGAATCTGCTGCAGCCACAAAAAGTCATCGGTTAAACCAAGGAAAGATGCCTCATAACCCTTTGGATTCCAGTGCTCCTTTGGTAAAGAAAGGGAAACAGAGAGAAGTCCCTAAAGCAAAGAGACCAACACCTCTTAAGAAGGTGCTTATCTTTTATCTTAAATAGTACAACATTGGCTAATGTAACTTCAGCATTACGCTGTGAGTCTGTTAAACCTTTTGGTATGGAGATCCACATCTTAGCATCCACTTGTCTAAACTCAGTTTTAGCTTTCCTTGGTTTAAAAAAGGGGAAGGGGGGAGGAGAGTCTTGTTAAATAGCATATGCAAATTCATACAAAATACATTTTCTCACTTAAATCACTTGATAGCTAAAGAGGTGCCACTACAAAAACATCCATGCATCATTGGTACAGGAGGACATCCACAGAAAGGTTATTTGGACAAGATATGCTTATTTGCAGGGCTGGGGAGAATGACTCGAGCAAAGGTAGTGCTTAATGTTTCTCTGCTCTTCCAAGCCAGAACTTGAGTGGATTCTTCAGCAACTAATTCACATGGAAATTTCTCTTGTATCTTCCCTCTTTGCCCACTCATGTTACTTCTTGTCACATCTTGTATAACAGAGGATTTTGAGATACCACTCCATTGCTAGATCATGTTTTGGTCTAGTGAACGTAGTGTAGTGGTCATTCTGTGCTGCTTGATTGAATTTGAGAATTGTACAATATAAACAACATATAACAAACTCTTGGGGGTGATACTGTTACTGTGTCTTCTGGCTGTTCTATCTTTTTGCCATTTATTTTCCAAAGTAGGTTCGAGAAGACAAAGATTGTTTTGTCTGTGTCATATCTGTGTTCTCAGTATGGTAGGAAGCTTATTTTTATTCTTTGTTCATCTTTGACAAATGGAAATGGAGAAATTAGATTATGTGGTGTAATTAATTACAGATTTTGGGTAGATTAGATGAGCTAGTAGTCATATATACAATAACTTCTTAGCAGCTATGAAAGCAGAGAGGGAAGATGTATTTCAGGAAAGTGATTATTTCTTTCACCTACAGTAGCATGTTTGGATCCAGCATGCCATCTTCCTTTCATGTACCATACAGCTTAGCTATCCATGGTAATTTTTTCTTCAACTAGCAAATTCAGAGATGGCGATCTCTTAGACTTAAGATTTTTAACAGGGGAATAAGGGGGGAGAGTAACTGTTCATATATTTATACGTAGATAGGTATGTACTTCACTGTTTGGCTGAATTGCTACAAATTGATGGTGTTAAGAAGAAAGGTGAAGAGGGAGACTGTTTCAGTTGCTTCTCTGTATTGAAATAATTCATCACTTTACCTTCAGTTCTGCTCTTGTAGTTGATTCCTAGTAATTATTTTCTCCACTCAAGACAGTGGCAGTCAAGGAAAAAATCCCGTTCTATGCATATTTAGGGAATATATTTCCTTCTTTTTATGTGCAAATTAAAAAAAAACCAAAATGTTGTAGATGTTGAATGACAGTTCCAAACTTCTTTATGAATGTTTATATGTAAACACTTGATAAGAGAAACTGCATTGCTATCAGTGTGATGTTGAAATGATTTGGGCTTTATGATACATATATTTTTAGATTATTCTGAAAGAAAGAGAACAACGAAAACAACAGCACCTGCTAGAACAGACAGCAGTACCAAACCATGAAAATATTGTTTGTCAGTCTGCAGAAAATATTACTGAAGAGGAAACGCTTCTACAGGATAGTCAAGCAGGTATCTTTCAAGAGGAGGCTGTAATACACTACGTAGATGGAGACGTGAGACTGAGCACACTTAGTACTTCCAAAAATGTCTACTAAACACTGCCAAATAAAAACTGTAACTGCAGTATTTTCTAAGATTCCTATTCTAAGTATGCCAAAGCTGATTGATAGTCAATGTAGTTGAGTAATTGGGATTCTGATTACTCCTCCACACTTTTATGCCTGTTGGATTTATTTATTATATGTCGTGAGTCTCTGCATCTTTCTGGCTATCTGTTTAAAAGAGCTACAGTAATGACAACTAAGAGCTAAAACAGTGTATGACCAGTTTCCCTACTACCACAGACGATTGAAATACTGAAATAATGACTCTTCAAGAAGTACTTGACCAGTTGGTCTCTTCACAATGTTTTTTGGTTTATCTTTTCATTGAAATACCTTTATTTGCATGATAGCCGTTCCTGTAACGCAAGTTGCTGAAGGGTTGCTGGAGAACAAAGGGATCAAGAAATCTACAGAAGGTTCTATGCCTTCAAAGCAGATAACTTCCAATCTTCCAAAAATCCACAGTAGGAATTTCAGAGAGTAAGTATTGATTGTATTGATGTCTGTTTTCCCACAGTACTATCTATATAGCATTTTTCAAACAAGATACTTCAGCTGCATTCTGTGCAACAATAAATTGGAGTTTAGACTGAAGATTTGGATTTTTTTTCAGTTTTTCTGTGAGCTGATAACAAACAGAAAAATGATATCCAGAAAAATAGTCTATATATTGTTGTAATTCTCACTTGAAAGTGTGTGTTCCTTGAAGGGGTGGTGGGGGGGGAAGATCAGAATTCAGTAGAAGCTGAGGAAGGAAAAGGAGCTGCTGTTGACATATAAGTATCTTTTTAAAATAAATGGACTGTCAGCTTAATATTTAAGGAAAAAAAATAGCACACCTTAATTTTAGTGTAGTTTTTTTTTTTCCTTTTGCCAAACCAAATGACAAAAGTATAAAGAATGTGACTTGCCAGGCGACATTTTCATGCTGTGGCTTGGCAGAGAAATAAAGGGAAGGTATATGGGTTATTATGTATAAAAACTTGTAGTTTGAACAGATGTGTATACCTCTTTCCTTATAAAAGTAGTAGTAATGATTACTGTGTGTGAAAAGGTCAGAGATCTGATCGTGACAGTTTAAAACAGCTGTGTTAGGTAAGCAGTTTTTTAACTTCCAGTTTTATTCTATAAAGGAACCACCATCCTCTTTGCAGTTCATGTTATGGTAACAGTTAATACGGCTATTCTTTATCTTCCTGATGCCATTTGTTAGCTCTAATTTAATTTTTATTTGCATTAAAAGTCACTCAATTTGTGTCTGTGCAACACTGTTTTACTGAAAGCACAGTTTGGGTTAAATATGTACAGGGCATCTCAGTCTTACATATGATAGGATGTAGAACATTCAGCAAAGTTTAGAATATTTTGTGTCTTTAGGTTAGGTTTTCAGTGTTTAGTAGACTTGTCTTTGCGGCTTAGTGAAATCAACTGGAAATAGTAAATAAAAACTTTTGTAACTTACTTGTAGATAACTTTGTCTCTAAGATACAGTGCCATATGGCATTTTTCTGTTGACTGTGCAGTTAAGATACCTGGAGTTTTTTCTCTTTAAGTCTCTTTTTTACTGAATGATTCTTTGTGTAAAGGTGGGGGGGGGGCTAATTTGGAGACCTGGTATTTCCCAGTGAGTATTAGAAGATGACGTACATCTGTTTTTATCCTTTCCTTATGAACACCAGAAGCCTGTAGTCTGCTTAGTGAAATAGGATGACACACAAAAAATAAGAAACTGGGGAGGAGGAAGAATTTGATAGGGATTTCCATCTTTGTTATAAGTAGTCTTCCATTTATAGAAATAAATCAAATTTTATGCTTTGGTTGCTGTACTTCGATTTTGATAGGTTAAAATAAATGCCCTCAGAAAAATTATTTAACAGAAAAACACATGTACTTATATAATATGTGTATAGTTTTACTGTACGTATATGTATTTTTATTATATTTTGACAGGGGAGCCAGATACCACAAGTAAGAAAATTTTCTGTAAGTTCTCAGCCACTGAAAATTCTTAAGTACTTTTTTTTTTTTTTCAATGTATATAACAAGTATGTTTGGACTGGAAATAGAAAAAACCGCAAAGGCATAAACAGGAGTAGAATAGGAGGCAAACTGTTTATATTTTGCATGTTCCACATATTACATATTTATTTGTTACGTATTTGTATTTTAGGGGTTTTTTTAAACATTTGATTGTTTCTTCCAGTTACTGCAGCCAGGTACTTAGTAAAGAAGTTGACAGTTGTGTGACAGATCTCTTGAAAGAACTGGTTCGTTTCCAAGACCGCTTGTATCAGAAAGATCCAGTAAAGGCCAAGATAAAACGCAGGCTTGTTATGGGTCTTAGAGAAGTTTTGAAACATCTGAAGCTGAAAAAACTGAAGTGTGTCATTATTTCTCCCAACTGTGAAAAGATTCAGTCAAAGGGTAAGTAAGTTTAACAAACAAACAAACAAGTTTGTTTATTAAGAGAAATGTAAAAAAGCAGACCCGGTAACAGTGTTATTACTGGGAACAGTATTATTATTGGAGGAGTTTATTTGAGCAGCCTTTGAAATCCAGTCATACAAAGATGCCTTCCTGCTTATTGCTCTGCAGCTGAAGCGTGAGATGAGTCAAGATGATGGGGAAGTTACCTGAAACTAGGTTCTGTTTAGTTACTGATTTGCAGTGCAGCTGCACAAACAATTCTACTGGCAAAGGCTATTGATGCTGGCTGTGCCACCACAAGAAGTCCTACTGTGTCAGTCTCTTTTAGGCCACAGGTTTACAAGTTGCTGGTGATTGTTGAAAATTATTTGTAATTATTGTCATTACTTCGTATTACTTTCTCTTAACTTTTAAATAATTTATTAGCAGCTGTTTTTTAATACTAGATCAGACTGTACTACCAATATAACAAAACACAGAATAGTAACAGTCTACGGATACTGCTAGTGAAGAAGAAAATGACAAATTCTCTTTAAAAGATGGAGATCTAACACTGTTATCGAGATCCATATATATATTTTCCTATAAACTCTTTTAATTTCAAAATGCACCCGTAATCTTGGGACATTTTCTGCCATGTTTTAACAGTGCTGTCCTTTCATTATAATCATCTTGAATAATGTCATTCTTTGCTAATTCTGTTGTCTGCTGCAGGTGGGTTGGATGAGACTCTACACAACATTATTGACTGTGCCTGTGAACAGAACATCCCATTTGTTTTTGCCCTTAATCGCAAAGCCCTAGGCCGCTGTGTAAACAAAGCAGTGCCTGTGAGTGTGGTGGGAATTTTTAGCTATGATGGGGCTCAGGTAAGCTGAAATACACAGGTTCATGTTTTTGTTTTGCTTTATTTTTTACCTCTGAGAGAAAAAAAAAAAATACTCCTGACTTTAAGGTTTTGTTTGTTTCTTTTGCTTTACCATTCTTTATCCCAGGTCAATTGCTTACATTTTAGAAGTACAGCCACTCAGCACTGTTCAGAAAAGTAGTTTGGCCATCTCTTCCTGACATCCTCTCCATCTAGATCTCATTCCAATTTATTTTTTTTTATTACTTTATTTTTTTTTAAGAAAATTGCTGCTTTTATAAATGGTTTATTTTTTGTATCTTTATACATACTTACCTGCTAATCTTTTATATATGAACATGCATATTCTGAATAAGGAATAATAATTACAGATTTTCACTGATGTTTAAAACTATTTTTTAAGCTCTACTAGTATTTTGTATTTCCATAGGACCATTTTCATAGAATGGTACAACTGACAACAGAGGCCAGGAAGGCCTACAAAGATATGATAACAGCTTTAGAGGAAGAAGCTGAAGGAGGACTAAGAGAAACCCAACGCAGCATCTTAACCACTGAACATGAAACCGGTAAAACATCTTCCAAGGACTCCGATGAGGATGTACCTAATTATAGTGAGTGGTTACTGACTTGGTTTTGTTTCAGTCATGAAATTGCTGTTCAGGTTTACAATTTTCACTGAAACAAATGACAGTACTTTTTAGTCAGGAGAAAAATTCTGCTTTTCTGTGTTGTGGTGTTTTTTTGTTTTTTGTTTGTTGGGTTAGTTTTTTTCCCCACCCTTCTAATTTTATAAACCTGAGGTCAGTTTTTGCTGAGAATGTCTTGGAGAAAATTTGTCCCTGGGCAGAGCAATGAGTACCACCAGAGAAATTTAACAGAGCTCCTTATGAGGAATTTTTTTAACAAATAGAAATAGTAAACTCCCCCATAGTTACAGGGTATGTACTTCTAGGAGAAAAACTTGGGTTTTGTATTGAAGGCTGTTGGAGATGCATCTTCCTGTACAAAAGTGTTCACGTTTGGTAAAGGCCTTCCACTTCTAGAAGCCCATTCCTCCAGCTCTGCTCATACAGTCACCAGACAATGACATTTATCACAGATGCTAAGTATTTTAAAACTTCCTTGAGAATTTTGAAAGCTTTTGAGGTTTTTTAGAAGTTGGATTCACCTTCAGAGTTAGCCTTGCTTGAGTAGGGAGCTGGACACAAGGGATCTCAATGGATCTCATGACTCCTAAAGTATTCTTTCACGCATCATCTGATGTCATGTGGCCTGCTTGCCAAAATGCCCATGTGCCAAAGTGTGCCTCACTCACTTTGAGGAAGAAGTTAGAGAATCAGTGTGACTTTTAATTTTACATTTTTCATAAAGTATTGTACAGTAACCAGTTTTTGTGTTTTGTGTGTTTGTTTGTTTGTTTTTGGTTTTTTTTTATTCTAATGTTCCCTAGTTAAAATCTGGAAGAGAAAACTTGAAGAAGAGTATAACCCATATGCACTGGAACTGGAAAAGTGTGCAACTGCTGACATGGTGATAGTGAATTCAGAAGAGCATCAGTAAATCCAGATCCAATTCTGTTGGGCTTTTAATTTTTTTACTGTTTGTTTGTTTTTGTTAGATCCCTAGGAAGAGGGTAGCAAAATAAAATAATGTAAGAAATTTCTGATGTCAGCTGACCAAACTAAACTCTTCTGAATCCCTTTAAGCAGAACACGCACTGGAGCACATGGGGCACTTGGTTGATGCTTTTACATTCCCTGTATTTGTCTGATTATTACAGTAGATGCCAACAGCAAATTGAACCGCTTGAACTGGCATGGCATACTTTAATGGTTTTATGGACTAGCATTGATTTGTTAGTGATAGAATACACCAAAATAACTTGAGAGAAAGGTAATTTTATTTGGGATGTGACGCCATGAGCCAGAAGATTGGGGCCTGCAGGGCGTTGGCTTTTTAATTTTAACTAAGGAAAGCCACGATGACAAAGTTCCCAGTTAGCTCTTCTGTATGATATTTTGTTCTTCTGGGATCGTACAGCAGTAATTGTCAAGATCATACAACCTGTAAAGCAGAGAGCATGGACTACAAAGGTTTGAAATTCCTGAACTGAAAATTCTCTGTTTATAGACATTTCATGAAGTTGATTAAGTATACAATGATGATGTTTCTGCCACTACTGAGAACAGTTTCTCATAGGTCCTGCTTTGATATTTCTGATGCTACTGAGACTAGTTTATCATAGGTCCTGCTTTGAAGTGAGAAGGTACTGAAGGACAGTAAATGTGCCAGCCTGCTCTCCTATCTGTACCTTCTCATTCGTCCAGTTTAGGGTTGTGTTGGTGTGTGTGTGTGTATATATATATATATGTATGTAAGAGGTTTTGATCAATCTCAGTTTGTATCTAAGGTAGGGAAAATTTGTATCATACAGAAAATGAAATTTTAAAAACAAAATATGCTCATCATGGTGGTGGAGCCCCTTAGTGGGAAGGTCCTACATAAATACCACTGTTTACAAGTTGCAGACATAAGGGGACAAGCCTAAAGCAAGTAATTGGAGGATGCACATGTTAACTTCTATGAGCTGTTATAAAAGATGATATAGATGCCGTATGCTACTACCAGCATTGCTGAATGAAGTGTGTCTGAAGTGCTTCACCCCACTGAACATTTGTAGTGCAATACTTTGGAAAGTAGCTGCCTTCTGAAGTTAGAAGTGATATAAAAACTTTTAATTTTTAAATTCAAACAATTTTGTAGAATGTATACTGTTTAAAATCTGTTAAAATATATTGAATCTATGATAAAGTCTGGTTGTGACTTTTAGCTCCTCTGGTGGGTAGCGGACAAAACTCTAAATGTCACTTTTGAGGAACAGTGCTGGTAAAAAAAGCCAGCCTTAAGCTGAAATGCGCAGTTGATTACACGTTACGGTGATGACCTTTTTTCTATTAGTTTCTTCTAATCACAAATGGAAATTGAGGGTGAAAGATCCCAGGGGTGAAAGATGGGTTTGTTGAGCAGATGTCCTTGACCCTGAGGTAAGTTGTGATTTATTCGTACTTGTGCCATTTTGATACACATGCTAACCCTAGTCACTGCATGGAATGATTCACATCAGCTTGAATTATACCTCAGGTTTTTGTTTTATTAGATGCAGAAGGACAAAACTCTGAACAGCAATACAGTAAAACAGTTTTACTGTGTATGAAATAGGTCCTCACATTTTCAATCTGCAGTTTACCAGGAATAGTCTTAGAATTCATTCAACATCTAATTTTTTATAGCTATCTCAAATATAGAAGAATAATTTGCAAAAACTAAAGAGCCTGCTTTAACTTGGGTGCTTTGTAATCTGTCTGTATTTTGAGCATTATTTGGTACAGGTACTTCATTACCAAAGGAACTTGCTGACAGCAGAAAGGAATGCTCTTTAAAACACTGAGAACAGAGTGTAAGGGTAAACACAGTAAAAGAAAATAAATGAGTAGAAGTGCCTTTAAATGTGATCCACATCTTGTTATTATTCTCTAAATCCTATGCTAACATCCTCAAGCCTGAGATTAACTGGTTCGCTTATTGAACTTCAAGCAGAAGCCATACATTATACTACATTGTTTGAGCAGCGTAAGTCTTAACGACACCACTTCTGTTCTTCATAAAGCTGAAGTAACTGGCATCAGAAAACCATAGATAGTTCCAGCATTGCATAGGTGGCCTCTCTTGTAGCACTTAATTTAGTTATTCTTTGGTGCAGTAAGATATCCTCTTCCACTTCAAGCTTCAGGAGATTCTTCTGAATGTCAGTGTTAATGCCAGTTCTGGCATTTGCAAATAACTCTTTGAATGCTGTGGTATGAAGAGCAGTGGGTACTGTAATTCGCGTACATTTGTCCATCTAGCCCGTTTGTTCCTTTCTCCGTTACAGGCTGGTTTTCTTACTGCAGCTCTCCTGAAGAAGAAAAAGTTCAAAATGTGTTAATGCTGCTTTAAAAATTAAAATGGTGTCTAAAGTTTGCCTATACTAATTGTTCCACATGCAACAAGCTTGTGTCATGTCCAGAAGTTATCAAAAGTAATCTTTGTTCTCACAGTTGGAGAAAAACATTAAAAGCTAAGTATGGGCTGATTTATTTGTTAAAGGCAGGCCAGCTTTGATGGATGGTACCATTTATGAAGTTGAGTAGTCTCTGCAATCCAATCAGTCTACAGATGTGATGAATTTAATCTACTATATTCAGTATACAGAGACTTACTGTGTATACTGTGGGCAGGATGAGAACTACTGACTAACACTTGATTAGTGGACTGAAGGAGCCATCTGATATAACTGTACTACATGTCATAGATAAAGCAGATTTTACTGATGAGAGGGTCAAGATGATGTGTAAAGGAACACTAATGGATTTGTTTATATATAAATACATTGTGTTGCAGAAGCATCAGAGGCTATTGATAAAACTGGGACTGTAATGCATCATTTAGAAAGCACTGTAGGAGATAACCTTTTCCAAAAATTCTTACCCATGTTTTCCTCCAGTTTTGCATCATCTTGTCATGTTCACTGATGGCACTTTTCCAGGTATCCATGTCTTTGGTCCATCCATCCTGACCAGCACTATCTGAGAATTGTACATGGGATGGTTACATAGCTATGTAATGAAGTCCATTCAGTTGCAGTAGTTCCTGTGGAGGATTAGGCTAGAAGGAACAAAAGCCACCATCTTTTCCTTCATTTTTCTCTACCTCCTCTCATGTTATTTGGAAATAACTTCTATTTCAATGGTCATGTCTCTTCCCCACTGCAGCAAACTTCACAACCTCCAGAGTAAGCAGATTTAGTGCCTTTATTTGTGATTCAAGGTCTAGAATGTATGACTTGCAAGTTAAGAGTTCAAACCCATCTAAGAAGCACAGGAGTGCTCCAGTTAGATCATACCAAGCCTACGGAGAAGAATGATGTGATACAGCTGACTAGATCCGGTTTGTAATTTCCCTATTTTTTGGTAATGTTATGTAGTTAGTTATTTTTCATTCCATTGAGAACTTAGCAAGGGCTATTTTACCACATCTTGATAAAATTCTAGTTCAAGTTATGTCTGCCAGTTTTTCTTGCAGAAAGAATGTAACATTGGTGGTGACATACACAGATGTAAGATTTTTTATTCTTCAGGACACTAGCAACAGTATGTAATGCTTTTTGGAACACAGTGAAAGCCTCCATCTGTCTTGCTTTTACAGTAGTTTCATTGAGATATTCTTCATTCTGCTTCTGAGACAGACATCACTTCTAATACAGTGATGGGAAGACAAGTTGTGTAACTCATAGTGCTTTCCTCTGACAATGAAAAAAAGAAGGGTTGAGCTTTTTTTGACAAATTCGTATTTATTAGTAACCAGCTAATTAATTCTTCTTTTACTCTGCCAGTCATCTTCATTTGCCATCATCAGTTGTCTTTTCAAAGACTGTTCAGACCTTCTTCAGGCCTGGGTAAGTTCTCGACAGCTAGTTGCAAATGATGCTTAAGGTGCACTGGTCAGTTGTGGGTACCTGAAAGATCTTGAACAGGTGCCACATTTAGCTAACTGACCTCCTGCCCCAGTTAGTGTCCAAATGAAGAGGTAGGAACTGACCTCTTGCAATTGAAGTGGTTTACAAATCACTGAATTTTTAAAAATCCTGGGTGGTGGTGGTTTCTTTTTACCACCTAACTTCCCTGGCAGTAAAGAATTTTTCTACATTAATGTGTAGAGTTTGGGCAGAGTACCTATTTTTAACTCTCTACTACTCATCTGACTCTCAGTTTGTATCCATGGGTTTAACAGTTTTGGTTTCATTTTTAGATCTAACTGATAATTTTCATGTTAGTCCTTTGTGGGAGGAGATAGGAGGAATTTTTATGTCTGTAAAACCTTTTCATAGAAAACAACTGGAGTGGCTACTAATACATTAAACAATTATTAAGATCTTCAGGTATTCACACAGTTTATGGGTGAAAATTAGAGTTATATCAGTGTCAGGCCAAACATGGCCTACATTCAAAACAAACCTACCTCTATCTTCCGCTGTGATAAGCACTTCGGACGTTGTGTTCCCAACTTTTGAGATGAATGAACATTTATATTCTGTATTTTCTGATACTGAATCTTTCACCCAGCTCAGAACATGCACTCTGCCATCAAACAGCCTTTTAGACTGCTCAGTGATGCATGTCTTCATCTTCTGCCCATTCTTCTTCCAGATGAAATAGGAGTCATGTGGACCTGTAAAAACATCAGTCAGCTTATTTTGTAAGAAAACACAAGATGAGTCTTTGAAAGTAAAACAAAAGCCTAAGACCTTAAGCTTAAAAGCCTTAATGGTTGATTGTAATGTTGCTGAAATTCTGGGTACCAAAACCCTGAGATGAAAAAGGAGCTAGTGTTGGTAATGTAGGTTCAAGCCAAAGTTGTAAATGAGTTCATATGTATAAAAGTATTCTGTGTGGGTTCTCACAAGGTAGAACTTGCCCCTGACACACGAGTGAGCAGCTGATTAACATCAGCTGTATCTGCCTATATGATATCCTGTAGAGCTAGACCATGTTACCTACTGCTGATCAAGCTATCTTCTGGTAAAAAGCTGAAACTATTTAAGACATGCTTTGCAAGATCTGAAATAGAGGCCAGGAGAGGGAAGAGTTCAAGAACTCAGTGTGTCAAAGATGCTGGAACTAATACTGAAAGAAGCAGAACTAGAAAAAGCACAGAACCATTAGTCACAGCAGGCAGGCAAGACAGAACTTGGATGAAGCTTGGATCAACAACAAAGAGCAATCTAATCTTTTAGCTTTTTTGCTATTATTAATCTTAACCTGCAAGGCCAGGATTTGAATAAATCTGAGATTGACAGTAGCCCAGAGGACAGCTGCTGTTCCCAGAAAATTAGCAAGGTTGGCTCAAGTATACTTGGCACTATTGGAGCCTTTTCATTTGAAAAAAGACATCTGGGCCAAGCTAAAAACTTTGCTGTAATTCTGATGTTTAAAATACCTATTTTTCCCTCCAGGTCTAGGATCCTTGCTAGCCTTAACAAGTAAAGACAAATTTGGGGTAAAAAGAAAAAGTGTTTTTGTAAATATGTCTTCAGAGAACAGGTAACCTACTACAGAAGTTAGCTTTTTCTAAGAGCATTTTTGATTGCAAATCACTGTGGCATTTTTCTCTAGAAAAAGGTTTGATTGTAGGTTAGTGTCCTGAAAACTAACTACATTTTAGGTAATAATGCAGGCAGACACAAAAAAAAAACAACAAAAGAAACAAACCCAATAGTCTTTACATGTATGCAATTCCTCAACATATTATGTTAAATCCTTAATTCATTTAGGAATAAAACTAATATACTACAACTATAGAGACATAAACTAGTAGTAAGATGAATGATAGAGACTATGACCTAGCTAAAGCCCCTGGCAGAGTTTATCTCTGAGGGAAAGAGGGAGGGAAGTGTCACAGTCTGGAGGAGTAGTAATAGCTCTGACAAAGAGAGGGCAAGCATACACTGAACTGAAAAACAGCTAGCCTAGCACCCATTTATTGGGGGGAAAAAAAAAACCAACAAAAAAAAGCCTCAAACAAACAAACCACAAGTTATGGACGATTGTACTAATTCTACAATCAACAGTAGATAGGTTCCATGTTGCTGAAGTCATGGAAAGTGTGGAAACGGACACAAAGTATTCCAGTAAACTAGTGCTGAAGCTGGAATTTGTACAAATGGGAGGAATAGTGTGTAAATACAAGCTGAGCAGCATGATAGAAATCTTTGTTTAACAACAAAACAAAACAAAACCCCACACCAAAACAAAACCCCAAAAAACCCCAGCTAGCTTTACATAGTGGAAAACTACCTTCACACACACTCTGGATGATAATTTCTAACAGATGCCATTAATACAGAAACAAAATTACTGTTCACAGAAGCAGTGATGGTGTTTACAGAGGTCAACCTGACTTGCAGAAGTTAAGACCAACTTGACCACAGTGAAGAACAGTAAGAAGATAGAATGCTGCAGCACAAGCCTCCCTGTAGAAGAGTTCTTAGTGTACCATTGTAAAGTTAAAAGCCATGTGCTTGAAGAAAGCCACAACCTTCTAAGTTTTATTTGCAGTAGTTAAAGCACTAAGACATGAGAATGGGGCCATTACCTAACCACATGAGCTTAAAAAATGCCAGTTTAGGGCCATGCAAGGAAGGGGCATGTTCTGTGTAGGACACTTCACTAGACTTACTTCAAATGTTACTATCCACACCAGAGAACCTGCTCTGTTTTCTGGTACTAAAGATCACAGTTGTTCTGGAAACCTGCTAAAAGCTCAGTTTATATACACATTTCTCCAAAAGACTAAAATCCATCAGTTTCCTTAAATGGGAAATTTTGCAAGCTGTGTTGTTCCCGGATGGCCCCTTAAGAAGCTGCAATTGGGCAATTTTACCCTATCTTTATTGTCTGTGCAGTCAGAAACACTGGAATTCCCCCCAGAGATACCTTTATGAGTGTGAATGAGTGTTAGTCAAAAAAAAAAAAAAAAAAATATATATATATAGGTTCAAGCACTAGTCAGAGTTTTTACTAATCTTAATGTTTCACTGTAGCTTATTACAGATTTTCAGGCACAGTGCTATTACTTCTCTACCTTGGTTTCCTTTTCACGATTGAACAATAGAAAAAAAATACCCTGTGAAACAGTTTCATCTTCAAAAACTTCAAATCACACTTGTTAAATGCAGATTTTCTACAACTCTAAATTCAGACTCAGATGTAGTATTTTTTGAAGATAAAGGAAATTAATATGAACATATACTCTGCATTTGCTGCTGTTGCTGTAATACAAATTAATTACATCTAGTGCAAACTAATTCTGACACATTTGATCTACTTACTTTGCCATCCATTTTAAGAATGCTTGAAGGATTTAAAAAAATCTTACTAAAGCATATTCAGGCGGAGAATTAAACAGCACATCAGTCTAGATATGTAAGTAGCTATGTTTAGGCAAGAGTGAAAAAATATTTCAAACAGTTAACCTTGAAAACATTGCTTCAATCTCAGTAAGTACATTACTAATAATCAACTTCACCACCTTAATGATTTTAGAAGGGGAAAGGTTAACAATTAAAAATAAAAAAGCCTTGTTGCAGTGTGTGAACTACCCCTTTTTGCTGCATAAGCCCTTATAATTTCCAGTGTCTGTGGAAATGCTTGCTACTTTTCCATATAGATTTCATTTTCTACATTTCAGCACTTTTGAGTGAAATGGCACTGTGCAGGTAGAAACAGTCCAAGTAGTTTCCACTGGCAGAATGGGTACTCTGATCTACATCAAGTCAGGCAGGTTTGCATAGCCACATATTTAATAGCCAGGTGATTTTGCCTCAAGATTTTCCAAAAGGAAAAATTTAAGCAGCTGTAGACACCATTAGAAACCACTGCAGCTGCTTGTAAAGTTCTACCCGCAGTGTAACTGTATTCACTGAATTACTGGTGTAAATTCAATCTTAGGTTAAAATACATGCAGATAGAATCCAGATTTAAAGAATTTTAAGTACACAGTTACAGATTTAGAGCAGCATGCTGCTGTGTCCTGCTAAACTGTACCAAATTATGCATTTGCCATATAATGCATCAACTCCTAACAGACATAGAGCTTTCCAGAAAACTTGGAGCCACTATTTTAAAAGCAAGAGATAATAGATTAAGTGAAGGCCACTGACATAAAGCTGGGGACTGCTGGCCAAGCTATCTCCTTTTGCCAAATGCTAGAACTTGCAGAGCTGCGTAGACATTTCAAAAGCCACTCAAGGAAGCTTACAGTGAAACGCTCAAAAGTGGTACCCTATTGCTGTTGGTTTTGCATGCTGTTTTCCCACATTTTAAACACTGTACTTGAAGGGCAGCATTAAAACAAGGCTTCCCTATAAGTTATTCATGGAAACACTTCAAGATAGAGAGAGGTTAGCTGGGTAAAAGAAAGCCAGGAAACATCAGCAAGTCTAAGCCTCTTAAAGCAGCCCCCAGCTACAGTAATCTCAGAAAGCTGACAGCATATTGAAATTCAGTGAAGATGCTGGACAGGTATTCTACAGAGAAATTCTAGCAGCGTAACAAGATGTCTTTTTCACAAATTCCTGTATCTAGACAGAAAACTGCTACCAGAGGCTATCCACAGTATGAAGAGATTTGAGTTTGGGAAAAAAATTCCCCCATAATCCCCAATACACATCAAAATCCCTTCAAAAACTCACAACATGAAGCAGATTAAAAGAAGTGGCATCTGGATTTAATGCTTGCTGTCTAGCTGGCAGCTTTGGCTTGTACTGAATGCTACTGAACTAAACATGCCAGATTTCCAAAAAAAACTGAGATCATATAGGAAGCTCTCATCCAGAGCAGGGATTAAGTTTTTAAAAAAATGTATAATCTGGGTGCAGAAAGATTATTTTAAATCATAGTTCAAAGTTAGCACAGGAAAAGGTTAGCCGGTCACTAATACAGAGAAAATGAAACTCATTCAGGTACTGGGTAGTGCTATGATTTAAGGCTGGTCAGCTTCTTGAGTTCACACAGAATTCATGTTACAGGTTGGAAGGGACCTCAGAAGATCATCTAGTCCAACCCCCCTGCCGGAGCAGGACCACCTAGAGCAGATCACACAGGAATGCATCCAGGCAGGTTTTAAAAGCCTGGAGGAGACTCCACAACCTCCCTGGGCAGCATAGGCCAGTGTTCCATCACCCTCACCAAGAAAAAGTTTCTCCTTATGTTTACATGGAACCTCTTAGGTTCCAGCTTGCATCCACTGCCCCTTGTCCTATCATTGGATGTCACTGAGAAGAGCCTGGCTCCATCCTCCTGACACTCTCCCTTTACGTATTTATAAACATTAATGAGGTCACCCCTCAGTATCCTCTTCTGCTACAACTGCTTCAGTTGTAGCAGTCTGAGTCAGTTGCTGACAAGCTAGCAAAAGAAACTGTAAGTGAAACAATTGGGAGGGTAACAGATTGGAAAAGTGGGAAAGAAATAATCTTTGAGACAAAAGCATCTTTGCAGCTCTTTGAAAATAGTGTACAAGGCACGTAGCCTACAGATAACAGGGGGTTGGCGTGTTGTAGCGTTGAGTTTTATTTTTTGTTGTTGTGGAGGCAATACATTCTTGAAAACAAACTGTAAATAGCTTGGCAGCAATGAAAAAAAGAGAAACACTTAAAAAGCCAAGGAAAAAGAGACCCCTCTGAAATGCTAACAAAGAATATTACTTCAAACACCAAATAATTCATACTGAAGCACACATGACATACCCCTTCAAAAACTTGGTGCCTTTATTAAATTACTAGTCCACTTGTGTAACATCAACACCAGAAGTTGATGCAGCCTTATCAAGGCAGATTTAAAGCAGGAAATGCTCCCTGTGAAATGCAACCCACACAGAAACTGAAGTAGCCAGTCACCAGAGGAGGCAACGCACAGCGCATGCAGATGAAAGTAGGACACGGCATCTGCCTCCTCAACAGAATTTAAAAGCAGACTGGCAAAATGTATGCCTTGCCTGTGAGATGAAAATGAAATTCATAACTGTCCATGCTTCCCAGCATGAACAGCATTTATTTAGATATTCTCTAAGTGGGCCCTAAAAAAGGTTTTGCAGTTGGAGTCTGGATAGTTGCCTGTGAAAAATAATGAAATGAAGCACTAGCAAACTACAACTAGGGACTGGCAGGGAAAAGAAAAAAAAAAAAAAGTAAAAAAAAAAAAAAAAGTGTCCAGTTTGTGTTTGCTTGCTTGTTTTTGGCCCTCTCAGCTAATTAGGCTACTATGCTAAATATTAAAGCAATTAAAATTACATATTTTAGGCATTAACATGGTCTCTAGAAATCACTCCGGTCTCCAGAGTGCACAAGCCTCTGCTTGCCAGACAGATCGAGCATGAAGATGACTGGAAGATATGGAAACGAGATTTTCATCTCCACCGAGGGGACAATCCACACATTGAAGCAGCTCTGGTAAGCAATTTCTGCTGAAATAGTTAAAGCTGATAACTACGTTCCAAGTCAGTACCCAGTTAATCAGCTGTCACACTGAGGGATTAATTATTACAAGTCTACAGGTTGTAGTTCTTGTGAAGACAAGAAAAGTAAGTGTACAGGTAGTCAGTTTGCAAACCAGGCTGGCAGGAGTAACAAATTCTGAGGAAAAGAGCATAACATTTTGCAGTTCTACTCCAGAGACCCTGACACTAGTCCAAACCCTTTACATCTCATCGGGCAGGACTGGGAGTACCAGGTACTGGTGTACTGCTCCAAGCTGAAACATACTGAATCAGAGTTGCATATCAGCAAGGAGAAAAACAGTTTAAAATATTCATGCTGAATTGCAAAAGAAGAAAGGCTAAGCTGGGAGGTCATGTAAAAGCTTACAAGCAAATGGTACAAAGCAGCAAACACAGACCAGTGAATCTCTCTCCTGAGAGAAGACATACGCCAAAAGGAATTTAGAAATTAACATTTGGATCTTGAAGACACCAATGCGAAGCAAACTTCTCCAAGATAATAGCAGCCCTAAGATACTGCAATCTAAAGTAACAAGAAAGAAACTTCTAATGTCTGTGATTTTTATGCAAAATGAATTTGAAATACTAACTTTTTAATAACCTTAAGTCAAGACTCACAAGTCCTTTTCTGTTAACATATTAAAGGAACAATCTGACTCTTTTTCAACTTAATATTCTAGATGCATCTCAAATAATAGAAGATGGCATGTCAGAGATACGTGTAGCCAAGATGCTGAAACTGAGTAGTAAGCAGATAGCATGAGACAGACCACCAAAGGTCTGTGGAGAAGCTAATTCATAAAGCTGGATATGGAACCGTTTAACAAGGTACAAACTCAGATACTCATCTGAGGATAAACCACCACGGATTACTAAGCAGACATAAAGCCACAGGTATTACTTCAACAAAGCACTGCTGTGCAAACCTCAAAATATACTGTACAAAAATTTAAAAATACTAAGTCTTGAAGTGGAACGAATTGTCTTGGGAGATGCAGAGCTTCTGCTTTAGAGGCTCCCAGTTAAACCATTTTCAGGTTTCAAAAGCTAATGATATATCTGTCCAAAGGTTTAATTATTAAGAAACGCTCACTAATGAAGACAGGAAGAGAACAATCTGGGGATTATTTTATACAATCATTCACAAAAAATTTAAAAAGCTGATAAACTGCAACTAGTTATAAAATACAAGCATACGTCCATGGAAAACTATTTGATATTTGTGTTCTAGGAAAAGATCAAAGTAACAACCAAGGTAAACTCACATTTTAAGATGCTGACATGCTGTAATTTAAATGCTGTAATTTGTAGTCCTAGACAAAACATTCTGTTGTGTAGCACAAAGCACTGTTCCTATGCAGGCTCATTCTGCTCTGGGTGCTGCACACCTCCATGCCACTCCTGGCTGAGCTCTTAATGCACTGCACCAGGACAACCAACCAGACCACCTCAGGGCTTCACAGGTGATGCAATTAATATAAAAAACCCTCACCCAAGAATGACTTATTACACCACTTCCAGAAAGTTTACTCATTTCTGTGGGTAAATCAATTCTGGACAGACAAGCTCCTCCTCCCAGGGTCAAACTGGTCATGCCTTGGGGTGTAGGGACTTTTAGAGCCCTATTGCCGAGACCCATGCTGCACAAGCACTTGGTGACACCAGTACAGCCAGCCCTCAGACATCTGGACACAGCCTCGGGCAAGGTCTGTTTCAGATTCACTCTGCAGGTGTTTTTTGTCGAGGGTTTTACTCGGTCTGCAGCAGCACTTTATGAAGTGCAGCACACTGTATTCCTCCCCACACCCCACCCTGCATGCCTTTCAGTGCAACTTCAAGTTTCTGAGAGAGAAAACTGTAGTGGATCCCTTGCAATTCTGATTCTTGGGAGCTAAGGATCTTTTCCTGTGGGGATGTGCGAAGCTTTCTTGCACTCTCTTCAAAACAGCATAACCACAGTGAATGGGCATTGTACATGGGTGTTCACAGATACCCATCTCAGTATCTCCATGAAATAACTCATTTAAAGTATATTGCCAAGTTTGCAAAAATGTTCATGTTCACACTCCCATGATCATTTTATTGAGGCTGAAAAGCTAAGAAATGTAATGGAAAAATTCTCTGCAGGACAGAAATACAAATAAATTTTGCACTGTTTCTAATTATAAATGCCTTTAAATTACTGGTCAGCATACTTGGGATATTCTAGTATGTCATTAGTCTTTGAAGTTAAGGTCAAGGATATACTACTGTACAGCTGAGACAGGAGGTGCCAGCACATCTTCAAGCAGAACCAAAACTGCTTGAAACTGTTTCTACTACACCTAAATTCAACAGAGAAATTCACCAGAGAAATTATTAAGCAGATGCATACATCAACAACCCACTGCCTCTCTCCCACATCAAATGGCATAGTATTTTGTTTATTTGAAACCTGCCTCAAATGTATTTAAAGTGTTAAAAATTCTGTAATGGGAGAGAAGAGTTCTGTAAGATAAAGTATATCGCAAACCTAATGTTTGTGTATACAGCAGACACCTCTTGGGAGAAATGTGAAGTTGTGAGACTCTTCAGGGGAGTACTGGGAAGCAATTCATGAAGGAAGATGTATTCCTTCCTTTCCAGGAAGGGCAGGACCACTCCATTCTTGAAAAACTCATTTTCCAGAAAAAAACAAAACAAAATTCAAAACCAAACACACACACACACGCAAAACCCCCAAAACCACCACCAAAAAAAATTCCAAACAACACAACAAACAACCCACAAAAAACAACCAGTATGTGGCAAGTGGCTGCTTCTGCTGTATCCACTTAATGTTCAAATGAGCCAGTTAAGTTACAAGGTTGTGAAGTATTATCCTTGGGCAAGCTTTCAGGTTAAAACATGTGCGATGAGTAAAAGATGAGTAAGAGAACTCACCAACTCCTGCTGAGTTTCCAGACAGCTTGAAACAGACATTATAATTAAAAAAAAGTGGGAAGAGATTCAGTAATTCTCATAAAAGTAACATTAGAAATGTAATTAAAAATAAGCTTCAGGTTTTTGACTGGATGATGTAGCAACCCATGTATTTGCATCATACATTTACTAACACCTTATCCTTTATACTAGAGGTCAAGGCCAAGGTCCAACATCTAACTCTGCCAGTCTCAATTTAACTGTTCTGCTCCTTGTGAACACACTTTACCTTATATTCATAGCTAAGGGAAATATAAGTTCTATTATTGCTACATTTATATAAAGAAATATCAACAGGCACTGAAGGAATGTGAATAAATCCATGCAGAAAGCTTCCTAGTAAAAGCATTTGCTTAGCCACCACCCCCCAACCAGGATAAACCTATACATCCCCACATGCAGGTCCCAGAAGGATGCAGAAGATCTACATCAGTCTGGCATGCTGTTTTGCATTTGTGATGATGGGTTGTTGTTTTTGGGTTTTGGGGTTTTTTTTACATAAACAGAATAAAGTTGTAATTCTGGGTAAAAGAAGGGTGTGGTGTATCAACCAAACGTCTTGTTTCCCAAAGGGCGTAAAACCCCCATCCCTAACAAAGTCCAGTCCTTCCCTGCTTTCTTAGGGGAGTTGGAAACTTGCCCACAGCTGGCTTATCCTGCCCCTGCCTGCACCATCACTGCATATCTGGGATGCCCAATTCTTGTTACAGTTTCTCCCCCTATTTGTCCCGACTTCATCAGGAGTGAATTCCACAGACTGACTTTAGGACACTGCTCGTTCCTTCTTAAGTTCACTGCCAAGGCAATTACAATTACGGACAGTTTTTAAAAGACAGCACAAGTGTTGTGTTAAAACAAACACTGCTGGACACACACACACAAAAATTGAAAATACATTCCAGATCTGTAGCACAGTTATCAAACTATTTAAATCCTTTGTGCTACTTATGCTATTATTACAATTTTTTTTCATGGTGGACAACAAACAATAAGTTTATAAACTGACTATAGAAACAGTGAACAAATTATTGCTGAAAAGTCTTTTCCAAACTAAATGATTTTTTTCTATGAAACAAACCCGATCCCACTGCTTTCTTTTTAGCCATGGAAATACAGAATCATGCCTTTGTCAAGACCTACTCTATTAAGATTTATGCATTTTGATCCGATTGCATGTAACAGTAACACACACCGACTACCTGACAGGCCAATATGAAACAATGCTACTTTCAAAAATGTATCTACAATCTCTTTTTTTTTAAGGAGTAAGGTTACATTTTAAGTCCTATTTAAATGTGTTAAATTCCACTTAGCTTAAGCAGGCAACTATGATCCAAACAAAAGCTGAAAGGATAAAAGTTGAGTTTCTGTAGAAAAATAATCTTTGTAATTTTCCAGTACACCTCAAATAGTATATGCTTCATAAAATGGAAGTTGTCATTACCTTAAGTACTTCAGCATTTGAAATAACTGAAGACTAAAAAAGAAGTAACTGACCTGGTACAGATGAAAAAAAAAAACAAACCAACAAACAAACCACTAAATTCAAATCCAACAGAAGTGTATTTTCAAACGGCATACTGACAGTGAAAACGTCTACCTGCTAAACATCAATATGCAATCGTGGTTCAGTGAACTCCTTCAGCATGCAAATGTGCCTATTAAAATCAACAGGCTACCAGTATAGCAAGGTAGGCTGCTAAATCAGAGCTTGCAGTTTACAGTACAGTGTTTGTAGTGCCAGATTCTTGGCAACAGCATGCTGACAATACAACCTGAAACGTCGTCTCCTTTTCTTTGAAACATTAAAACCAGCAAACACATACGGTACCTTGTGACATATCTAACTAAATGTTTAATGCAAAAAATACTGGTTTATAAAGGTTGTCATTCAACTTACCTGTGGCTTGGCAGAAGAGGTGAAAGGGTCCACGGGCACTAACATGCTGTGCCTGGTCACTTAGGAAAGGTGGCAACAACATGACCTTTACAGGGTCTGTGCTAGACCAAACATCAGGCTGGGTACTGGTGGGTGAAGGAGGTGAATCACTTCCAACACAGGACAAAAAGGAGGTACCAGTAGGAGGGAAAGGTATAGGAGATGAGGCTGCGTGACAGAAGAGGACAGGAAAAAAAAAAAAAAAAAAAAGAAAAGAAAAAAAGTGTACTAAGGAAAAAAGTTGTAAGAAATACATCACACACTGAAGAAATAATGCAGAAAGACAAATGAATTTTAGAAAGGTAATAAGAGGAAGTGTCCCTAGAGAAGAGCGCTTTCCTCCTTCACACACATTTCTTTTTCCATCCTTCCAATCCCCCTCTCCCAGGTTGTATGTAACCTGTTCAACACTACAGCTGAGAAGAGAATCTGCTTCAAATTAATGTAAGTTTTCACTTTTCCCCCTCAAATGAAACCACAAGGAACAGTACTTGCAATGTGGAAAGCAGTGTCATTGTGTCAAGTCAAGATATAGTACAATTTATTTTAATATTTATTCTGTTATATGTACATAATTAAAAATAGAAAAATAAAACCAAACTGAATCTTATAAAATATAAACTGTTTACACTAAGATGGTCTAAATAATGTTTGCATGGAAGTCCAACATAGAAAAGCAGCCCAGGCATACTGCTATTTATTGTTAAAATGTATTCTACTTCTAGCAATATTTACAGAGAGATGCAGTGAGAGGAACAATTCTTCAGGACTGTACCGCACAAGATGCTTTTACAGACAAACAGTGCTGCTGTGAACCAGGCTGAGAACAAAAGCACACTTTCATGTTTGCAGGCATGATTCACATAAACAGTTCAAACGAGTGATTGTTTGAGCAGCTCCAGTTTCAGTCTCCAGTTGCATAGGAGATTGGAAGGTGTCATCCAGAAAGGGTGATGCTGCAAAGATTTGTCACAAAAAGAAGCTGAGTAATTTCTGAATCTGAACAAAAGAAAAAT
>WTSP01018718.1:51597-68351 GCA_025331215.1 Actenoides lindsayi
GTAACGAGTGGCGGTCAGTCTGCGGGGTGGGGGGGGTGTGGGGGTGGTGGGGGGGGGGGGGGGGGGGGGGGGGGGGGGGGAGGGGCGGAGGGAGGGGGAAACCCCAGCATTCCTACATCTATTATTTTCTCCCTCCCACCCCCACTTACTCCATGTTTTGTAATGATACTGTTATACCTAAATTTCTAGAAAGTAGCAAAGAAAAAAAGCCTTTTAAACAAGATTATCCCTGAGAGTCTTACACAAATCAAGCCAATGCTATCCCCATTATACCTTAAAATCTAAGATACTTAAAAAGCAGTTAAAAAATTAACTTTAATCAACTAAAGAGACCTAGTGTTCCAAAACACAAAGCATAAAACTAATCACTAAAAGCAAAGGGGAAAAAAAAATGTCCCAATCTGGACAAAAGTCTATAATTTACCAATCTGATAAACTAAATTTCCAATTTGGAATTAAAACGAAACTAGGTCTTTTTTTAATGGCAGCTAAAAATATGTGTAGACTGAAGTACTTTTTAAAGCCAACCAAATTAGAAAGTTACTTTTATCCTATGGAAGAACAGGGCTGAAGAACAAGCAAGTAACCGTTCACTTGAGCAAAGCGCTCAGTGGGGGAAAAATTGGGAACAAACAAATGGTGATCTGAAACTGGCCATTTAAATAAAAAAAAAAACAACCCAAAAACAACCAAACCACAACAACAAAAAAACGAGACCGTACAACACAAGATACTATGGTCTGCAGACAAGAACATCACTTCTCTAATCTGGCAAGATCCAAACACAAATTGGCTTGTTGTACAGCTTAAGCGTGTAATCCCCACTATGGCTCAGCTGAAACACCCACGCTCTCTGTGCTCAGTTAGACAGCCACAGGACCACTGCGTTTTACACCACGGAAGTGGGACAACTGGGTCCTTCAGTCCCCCTCTGCATCCGAGTCAGCATACTTGAGCTCACACTTGACATCAAAGGGCTTGTCATCCTTGGCCTCTCGGGATGCCTGCACATCCTCAGGCTGCAGCTGGCTGTTCCCACAGTCAGGCTCAGTCTCATAGCCAGTGTCATGCGCTGGCTTCGGCTGCTCTCCGCTCTGGTGGCTGACACTGCCTTGCTCCACCAGCATCTCCTTCACACTTTGCTCACAATCAGAAAAATCTGACTTGGTTTTCTTCTTACCAAGCAGCATGATAGAGCGAAATTTCAAGCACTGCCCTGGCAGGTACCCTTTGTAACAGTTGTAGGAGAGCAGGCACAAGAAAAGAATAAAAAAGAAGAGGAAGAGGAACATCAACAGGAAGTTATCATTCGACTTGAGGAACATCGTCTTTTCTGGGACTGCATCAGGAATTGAATTGAGGAGGTCTGTGTTGGAGGCTGCACTTGTTAGGACAGGGCCAATGGGCTTTGTCACTATCCTTGCTGTTGTTACTGGTATCACATGAGTGGTCGAGGTGTGAGCGGTAGAGCTCTCGGTTGCTACAGCTGACACTTTTGGCACATCGCTATTACCTTCTGTTGGCGTAGCGGCCGCGGTGGGGCCCGCTGTGGTAAGCTGGATCTTTTTCAGTTCCAAAACATGCTTAGCCAGCACTTGAGAAAATTTCTTATTCTTAACCTTTTCTTCCGACAAACACTGATAAACACCACTGTCTCCTTCTGATAAATTGAAGATGAGCAGCGCCTTTTCCAGCAGACGGTACTTGGGACTCTCCACTCTCAGCACATCGTCTTTGAACTTCCAAACTACCTGTGCCAGATTGGACTTTTGAGAACACTTGAGTTCTGCTGTGCTCCCATGCTTGAATGTATGCTGTAGGGAATTCTCTCTTACTTTATCTGGAACACCAAAATAAATGTGCAGAGTATCAGCAATGGTTCCCATTTGCTCTAATCCATACAGTTTCACGAGACTGTGCTATAGTCTTAATGGAAACATAAAATTTACGGCATTCAGATTACTTCACAAGACCAAGATGACAGCACGCAAGGATCTCAGTGACATACTAAGCTATAGCTGCATGCGAGACATCAAGACAAAGAGATAGGACACCTCAAACTGCAAGAGAGCCCCCACTTCTACATAAAGAAGAGGCCTTGTTGATCCGCAATGGAGCGTGCATCTGAGACGAGCCATTGTTTGAGACAAGATGCTGAACTTGGTACCACTTTATTATTATATGCAATTAGTGCATTTTAAGTAAATCGGCAAGTACAAAATATGTGAGAATAAACTGAATGAGGTGCTGTCACTCAAAAGTACCTTCTGAAAAAATATCAGCACTTATGGCACACCCACAGTGCAACACCATAAATTAACGAAAAAAAGTAACATGCAAAACTCTCATGGCGGTCTATGCTTTGCTTGGATTAGAAGTAAAACTGGAGTAAATCAAACTCTTAAAAGGTCTGTTTACTGCAGTACAAATCTCCTGTAACACTACTCTTCTTTAAGATCTCTTTGATCTGATGGCAGCAGCACACACTATAAAGAAGGGACCTGTGGTTACTTGCCTTAAAGCACTATGGAGGGTACTTCAGCTGCTCTGTGTCACGTTCTGAGTCCCCTCTCACCTCTCACAAAACCAGCATTTTTAGCATCGTTTCACCTGATTCAGCAGCAATAACCAAGCACTTATCCAAAGCTCAAAGTAGAATGTCAAATGCTGGATCGCAGAGACAGAGGACTCTGCACTAGAAAGTACTTATTGTAAATAATGCTTTCATTCACAAGTCACTGCTGGTGTGCCCCCATTCATTTCAGGGGTTTGTGCACTGCACACTGAAATGTATACAAACACAGACATCTTAAGGCAACATGCAGGTTGTACACATCCTCAGAAATTCAAAAGCAGGATTTCAGACCTATTCAAATATAAATGAATATCCAGGTAATTAAAAATAAATTAAAAAAAGCCAAACTAAACACAACCCTTTTACTACTCCATGTGTGAAACAGGTCTTCAAGAACTAACTCACCAGAACATGAAGACGCATCTCCACTTATGTTCTGAATCCAGTTCCTGTAAAAGGAAGTCCAAGTATTACAATTTAAAGTTGCTTCCTACAGCCTGCTCATCCTCTTGTGCTATGTAAGATTCACCTTATCTAAATAGCACAAGCAGGCGTAGATAGATAGGTAAAAAAGCCTGCACTTGAACGTCTATTCAGTTAGAAAAATGACACTTATCAGTACAGGGCAAGACTGATGCAATACTGACTGCAGCCGTAAGGGCTACCATTACCTTTCAATTTCACTTTCTTTAAAAATATCAATGCAGGAAGCTTCAAGGGGTTTCCAAGCACAGTAAGGGTCCCTTGCTAAAACACAGTCAACACAAGTGGTGTACTTGTCACAGAATGCCACCGGAGACTGAACCACACCAGAATTTGAACCAGCATAGAGGTATCTTCTGCCCTAAAAAAACACAAAAACAAAGCATAACAAAAAACAAAACAAAGCCAATCACTCTCTCAAAGCTGAGTAATCCAATTCATTAAAACTGTTAACAGTAAAGAGTTGCGCACATACAGCCATGTTTGTAAAAACTGTAGCATGAGGGGTGTAAGTATTTTGATTAGCTTTCAATCTCTTACACCACGTAGTTGAGTTGCAAGAAACAGTCATGAGACTACACGTCATCAGAGGAGCCAAGGTGGAGGTGGTTTCAAAAGCATGTTCCTGTAGCGTACACCACCTTGGACCCATGTGACCCAAAAAAGCAGGACTCTGCTTCATCCTCCACCCTCTAACATCACCACCAAAACCAGATATGGAGCTTTAACACCTACAGACACCCACAAGCAAGCTCTTTGTGGAGAAACTTCACAAGCAGCATGCTGTGAATAGTGTAAAAAGAAATGACGTGTGCTTGTGGTGGGCGACTCTGTTAAAGGGCACTGAGGCGCCTGTCTCGTGTGCTGTCTCCTGTCTCACATGTTGCCAAGAGGGTGCCACAACGTGTCAAAAGCACTCAGCAGAATACTGACTGGATTTATCAGCACTGTACCACAGCTGTCCTGGCAAATGAGCTGGATCCAAACACAGAATGGCTTTTCCTGTACTGCAGCCATATGGACTTTGATTTGTAGAGGGTTGTGTCTGCAATGAGACTCCTTGACTCCAGAAAGATGAATATGGTCACAAAGTGATGGGCAGACATCCAAGAAAAATTTCTAGTAGAGAAACATTCTTCAAAAACCTCCTATTTGTGATGCAGACTTTTGGTTTTGACAACAGAAACAGCCTCAGTAAAACAATTAACAAGGCATGTAAGAGCTAAGTTCAGGTCTGGGGGCTCACTGATGTTCTTTCACTAAGGAAGTAAGGAGGATTTGCCATGAGAACTCAGAACAGGTTAGTCTCTTTAATGCAATTATCATGAGGAAGTCAGTCTGAAAATTAAGCTAATGAATGATGTATTCTGACTAAGAGTCCTCTCTAGAGAAAGCTACAAGACCAAGCACAAATCAGTTTGGATTCATCTCATATGAAGTGTGCAGACAGCTTTTAAGGAAACTCTTGGATACTGGGAGATGAAAGGGAAAACTGGGTCAAAAAAGAATCTGTTAGCACTACTGAAAGATGGACTATGAAAGAGAATCAAACTTCAGAGATGTACATTCAAATGCAGTCTGTCATTCTGAAATTTAACTGAAGTTATTGCCAGACTACACTGCAGTGCCCACAGAAGGAGGTCTGCAGTGCTGGAGACATACAACTCTCTAGGAAGATCTCCCTGCTCTGCCAGAAAGCTTGCCCCGATGCACCGAGCTGTTCATCTCCCCAGCACTCTGCTAGCCTACCTCCAAGCCAACAGTGCAACACTGCACGGGTGTTGGTAGCGTTCTGTCCTGGTTCCCAGCTGGCACAGCCCCGAGTTCTGCAAACACGCACCGAGCTGAGCAGAACATTTTACAAACTACCGACACATCTTTCAGTCAAGTGGGAGTTGAGGTGACCTACTGTAGGCTCACGTGACCCTGCCACTCTCCAAACAAAGTATATGGGAATACTGCAATAACGTGTCCAGAAATAACTCTGACTCCAGAAAGCTCTGAAGCCCACCGTCAAGGTAAAAACTAGATCACAATACCAGCTCTATGAAGGAGTCACCAGCGACTGACTGTGACTGCTACTGTGACATTCAAGGAGGTAGAAACTTCTGTTTCAAAGTTGAGGAGCAGATGCAGGGATTACTCCCCTGCTTGGGTGGTATCGCAACCATACTGGCACCTGACCCAACCTCCAACTCCTCATTGCTGCAATGGACCACTGCTTTTACAGGAATGTACTGAGCAGCACTGCTTCAGTGCTGGATGTTAGCTTTGCGTGTCAGAAGTTTTTCTAGCAAGATGGACATTTTTTCCTCACAGAAGATAAGAATTATTACTCTCCAAAGCGCTGCGCAGGAAGCAGTGTTTTGTTTCAATCTTGAGGTTTGAGAGATGTTTCTCTGTGAAAAGGCACGAAGTTTCCTATGCAGCCCCTATGCCATGTCTTGCACTGCCCCTGTTTAGATATTCTTGAGGAACTGAGAATGTGGCATCTCAGTGACATCATTTCAACACTAGGCTGGCTACCAAGTTTGTGTGCAAACTACCAGATCGTGTGTTTTTGGTATGAGGCTCTAATGACTACCCCTTCCCTTTCACCCCCAGAAATGGGGGGATCATCGTTAAGCCAGTGTATGAAGGATCCCCCAGTTTACACACAATTGGGAGAGTGGGCATTAAGTATATTTATATAGAAGAGTTATCTATCATCATCTTCTGTTACAGGGCAAATGCTGAAACCTCCTGTCAAAGCAAGGCATTTGAAGCTTTCTTTGCAGATAAAGCAGAAGAAACCAGCAATCTCTTTATATGTATACACACCGTATATATACACATATATATGTATGTACACTGTATATGTACACACACACGTATATGGCAAAATGCCAGTGTGATGCAGCATACAAAAATAATACATACATCTTTACTGAAATCTGTGAATGCAGGAGTTTTTTATCACTGGTTCTCATCTATCTCTCAAAAGTATGCTCTGTTCTCAAGCCTTCTTTCTATTGTAAGCAAGAAAGGATAAATAAAAGTGCACAACATGAGCTTGAGAGAGTTATGGCATAAAGGTCTCGGCATGCCAACATGATCAGTTCTGTTGACAAGTTTTATTAAATATCGTGCAAAAATAAAAGTTGTTTCTAAAATCTTGGCAGTATTCCTAAATCCCTAGCTGCATCTGCATTTATTGATCGCTAAGTACCTACTGAATGCCAGTATTACTACCAGACGTTTCAAAGGAGTCATTCTTTCATTAAGAAACCCCCAAAATTCACCAGTTGAGGGGGTCTGATGCTACAAGCTACTGCTTAGGGTAATAATTTTATAGACACAGATCGGCAGGTGTGAGTAATTAGGGTCAGAAACCTAACAAGTGTACGAAGTACATGCAGCAATTATTCTCCCACTGTCACAGAACCACTCCAGGATTAAGCTGACTAATTAATAGTGCAAAACAACCACTGCATTTGGAGCCTGTGCAAGGCTGCAGCTAGAGCCTCGCTGGGCAGACAGGACCTCACCAGCCACATCAACTTTTTGGGCCCCTCACTGTAAGAAGGACATTGAGGTACTACCGCATGTCCAAAGAAGGGCAACAAAGCTGGTGAAGGGTCTAGAGCACAAGTCTTATGAGGAGCAGCTGACAGAACTGGGATTGTTTAGCCTGGAGAAAAGGAGGCTGAGGGGAGACCTTCTCACACTCTACAACTATGTGAAAGGAGGTTGTAGAGAGGTGGGGGTGGATCTGTTCAACTAAGTAGCAAGTGATAGGACAAGAAGAAATGGCCTCAAGTTGTGTCAAGGAAAGTTTAGATTGGGTTTTAGGAAGAATTTCTCTACTGAAAGGGTTATTGGGCATTGGAACGGCTTGCCCAGGGCAGTGGTGGTTGTGTCCCGGTCCCTGGAGGTATTTAAAAGTTGTGTAGATGTAGTACTTAGGGACATGGTTTACTCAAGGACTTGTCAGTGTTAGGTTAATGATTGAACTCAATGAGCTTAAAGGTATTTTCCAGTCTGTGAAAGTCTGTGATTCTGTCACTGCATAATAGAGCTAGCATGCAGGAGCCTGTGAGATTTGGGACAACAGAAACCAATTAGTTACACAACTGTGAGTGTCTCTGCTGGACAAGACTGTTCTCTTTTCTTAGGTCTATTTCCTCAGGAAAGATACACCACTCCTGTGCTAAAACCCCGAAGATTTTTTCCTCATGGTTTTGCAATGGCCACATGGGGTCAGGATTTTTATGCTACTCCTACCCTGAACAGCGGTACCTTAAAACATGCTACAGCTTTCAGCTTCTGCACACGGAATCCAAGTGAAGAACTACACACCTGTGCCCGACAACACCACTTTCCCTGTACCAGCATTCCTTCAGAAGTTTGCCACCCACCAAGCACACTGAAATGCTACAGGCAAAACACAATAATGCTGCAGAGCAAGGACCAATGCAGCCTCTGGCTGGCTCTGTGCACAGTGACAGCCTCCTTTTGTCATGACATGGTGGTACTACAAAGTTTTGTGGAAAAGCAAAATGTGGTGAATACTGTGATGCTTATATCACTTACTTTTTTGGATGAAAGTAACAGAGTTTGGACTGGCTCAAAGTTTGGAAAAAGCTGTGTTTCTTCAATAATATGCATTCCATTGTCATAGCTGATAGCTTTGTGCAGGGCTCCTTGATCTGGAACAACAAAGCACTCTATTTAAGTAAGATCCTTAAAATAAAGAGGCAGGAGAAAAACTGCACAATTGCTACAAGTTGTCTCAATAATATTGTTGTTGTTCAGCTGAAGACTTCACACAACTCTGTGCCAATGGCAACCTTTACACTTGTCACTGTAAGGAGCTCTGAGCAAGAAATAACATCTTGGGACAAAGAATGGCCACCTAGGGACTATTTTGTGTGGCTTTGCTGCACTCATTGCAGTTTTGCATCTCTTTTCCTGCAATACTTTTTCCTTAAACACTCCCCAGACTCCCCTCGTCATCATTAAAACAAACAAACAAACAAACACGTTTTGCAGAACTCACCTGTACTGATGAACATCACATCATACACAGTCCCGTTGAGCGCTCTGACTCTGTCTACTACAATCTGGGTATACTTCACATCTCGTTTTACTAGTCGAGGTCTGTCTCCCATTGGAGTCACTGAGTCATCCATTAAAGGATGATCTTTAACAAACTGCAATGTTTTGTCTGGTAAGTTCAGAGAACTCATGTAGTTTGATGCTCTGGCTTCATTGTTTATACACTAGTGGGGGAGGGGGAACAAACGAACAAACAGAGACAACCAAATTATATCATTTACTTATGCAAAACAGAGACAATTAATAGCACCTACATGAGTTATCTTCTCTGCATGATTTTGGCCAGGAAACATACCTTTACATTATACTTATTCTATCAAGACCTTATAGCACTTCGGCTTCTGTGATTCACTAATTCCTGAGCTGAAGCTCAGGAATTTTTTTAGTCTTTTGGGTCTAAAATACATTTTAGGAAAATACTCTCTCTGGACTCGCATGCTTCTTAACCACTTTAAACTGTCACCTCAACCAGCAGCAGCAACAAGATGACTGGAGGGAATATAAGAAAGTAAGAAAAGTAAGAAAGAGACACAGCACTATGTACATTTTAGTTAGCTGAGCAATGCACTGCATTGGATAAACCTGCTGAACGTACTGAGGCAATGCAATGATTGCTACACTTGTGTTCACCTGAACTAAAAAGTATCTGAAGTTGCTTAGTGTATACAGACATCTATTTCACCACTAGAAAACTAGTAATGAAATAATGAAAATATAAAACCAGCAGATAAGTCAATTATAAATCAATCAATAAATAAATAAGACACAAAACATTTTGATTCCTAGATACAACGCTCAGAATAAATCACTTGAGTGCTCTTCTACAAAGTCTTTACAACAAAAATTATCCAGATAAGGGCAAACTAAAATTAAGCTATATTAGGCTACCTAGTATTCCCTAGTTTGTTTACTCAAAAAAGACTAGCCATCAGTTCCAAGACTACAGAAACTTACCGACCCAGGTCGAGGATTCGGAATTTCGCCATTGTATCGTACCCACTTTGTATGAGACTGTTCTACTGTTGCACTCTGCATGTATTTTCCTTTCGAGAAAACCTCTTCTACAGCAGACAAATTATAAGCACACACTGCTGACAGCCCCACGTTATTCCTACAAGGGGGGGGTGGGGGAATAAAAATAACATCATCATAATAATAATAAAAAAAAAAGTCATAGGAGTAATTCTGACGTGCTGTAGTCACCGTCTGAGATTAGAAGTACTTATCCAGGAAAAGGCTATACCACACTTACAGCTGTGGGGTGAAGACTCCATATATCACTGGTTCCTTCAAAGTTGGAGACTTGAGAATAAAAACATCGTTGATAATATTGAAAATTAAATTCTTATCAGGGATGGTACAAATCAATCTGGCCTTGAGAAAGGAAGTCCATTTTTTCTGCAAGGTCCTTAATCCTCCTTGGTCCCTCTTTTGGTATTAAAAATAAATAGAAAGATGTTTGTGAGGAGAATTAGCAGCACTTTTGTATTTAACAACCACTGTTACACAGCACAGAGTAACTGAGCCCTGTTATTTTCTAACATTTCATCTAGAGCAACAACAATACATGTTAACACAAACAAAAAAGTAAGGAAGCCACAGGAAAATCAGCTGATTCATCAAAAATAATGCAGAATGTTTTCTATCAACACACAGACATAAGAAGAGATACGAGCCTTATCAAAGAAACACGCCTCAGCAACACTTGAAAAATTGAGATGAGCAATGTACCCTTATAAAAAAAAAATGCTTATTAGAACAAGTAAAATAAGCATGGTAGTATTATACTGTCCCTTAAGAGAAATAAGTAAACATAGCATTTGTTCTGTGACATCTAAACAGTGACTTCAATTCTTATGTTGCAATATGCACTTAAACTTGCCTGGCAGTGATGATTTCATGAGAAGAAATGCAGAAATGGCTTCATCCTGCAAGCAGTTACCACCTTTATACAGGATTTTTCAGGAAGGCTTACAAGATCTAATGTAAAATATTTTGACTAGAAATCTTCCAAAATCTTTGACACTCGAGCTGTAGCTCTGTTATTTCTCTTAAAAAAGCAAGACATATTTGAACGAGAATAGTATTTCCCATTCATTATCCAATGCTGTTATGCAAAGTATTAAAGGAAATCTACACATTTTTTTAAAAGTATAAATGCTTGTAAGATTTGCAACCTGCCGTTGACTCCTATTTCAAACACCAGCAATAAAGGTCTCATATTCCATGATACTCCCCTTTTAAAGCATGCAAAAGCTGTCAGTAGGCAGAGGGCCATAATAAGTTTTATGTAAACCTGCCTCCAGCTGCTTGTTTAATGGAAATCTCAAGGGCACTAACTTGTTATTGATGTTTTGACTTCCATGTTGAAATATAAACCAGTAAAGTCAAAATAAAACATTTCAACCTCATCAAAATGAAATGGCTAGATAAATTTCCTGTTGGAAAAAAAATCCTGAGGAAATTGATACATTCCACTGAACAAGTTTTTGTTAAATCAACATTTTCTACTGAAAAAAACCCAACTTTCATCAGCAAGATTTTTAACCAACGCTCCTGAGTACCTACTTGAATCAGCCGAAAACACTGAGGTTTAAACACAGCAAGTGTGACAGAATCAGGCTGCTGGTGACCATTTTCCTTGAGGCTGTAGTAGCTTTAACAGCTTCATGGAACTCCCATTTGCTACATCACAGAGAGCTATTTTGCTGTGGACACAGCTACAGTTTTTGTTTGTATGCAGCTACTTGAAAGTTAACTTGACAAATATCCTATCTGCTCAGCTCCAAAGTCAGTTCTCCCTAGGGAGCTGTACTTAAGAGTTATTAAAAAAAATATAAAAAGAAAAGGAAAGCCAGGGGAGACACTTTTTCTGTTGGTGGGTTTTGTGGTGTTTCCCGCCCCCCCAGGGGTAGGCAGAACCATGAGCTATACTGAAATTTCACCATTGTGCAAAATTAAATCAAGTATTTGTTCCTAAAGCAATAATTAGGCTTTCTCAGTTCTGAAGAACTGATTGAAACTGCTGATTCATTAAGATTCACCAAGTTCAACCACTTCGAGTTATAATAAATCCTTTTTAATACAAACACGCACAAAATTCTAGTTGAACTAGTACAAGCATATTGAACTAAGCCCCACCTTGCACACTCTAGCTATTCTTGGAATCATCAGTTTTCCAACAAATTCATACTCCACAGACACCTCAGTGAAAAAGAAATATATCTTGTCATCTTCTCCATCTGTGCTGTTTTGATCTGCTCTTATCACATCAGCAAAAACAAAATTGGGCTCTACAAATACAAAGAAAAGAATGTGGTATTATACACGAGACTATTAATGCAATTCCCTCCAAGACCCTCTAAGAGTCCTCTTTCGCCCAAACCTCACGCTGCATTTACCTGCTCTACATTCATTGACCTGTCGACACAGTTTGCTGGTCAGAATACAAAGCACTTCTAAAAAAAAGTATAAATAGAGAAAAAGAACAAACCCCATGTGAAAGTACTAAGATACCTAAGAGTTCTCTGTGGTCTTGTATCTCATTACTTCAACATTCTTCAGTCCACACTTAAGTGTGGTTTTCTACTGGGCCTAGAGAGGTACCCTCCCTTGCCTGCCTCTCCTTTATTTCAGATATGTGCCAACACCCTAAAAATGACAGTATCACTACAACAAGTATTACAAAACTCAGTATCCTGTACTTTTTGGACCTAATGCATCTTCTGGAATTTGCTAACTTAATGATTTTGGTCCTTTTTGGCAGCAAGCCACAAACCTCTGAGCACTTTCAAATCTTGGTGAATTTTTAAATTCAGAAACTGAAATCATCAGGAACCATGATCAGCTTAATCTGAAAACCTGTTGGAGGCCAAAACTATTCTCTTCCTTACTGTATCATAACTATGCTGCATTATTGCAAGGACAAACAAGTAGATATAAAATGAACTGTAGCTCTTTAATGTCAAGTTGAAGCCTGTATGTCTTCTAGCTATTGTCAATGCTGATAAAAGTCTTGAAATTTTAAAATAAATCTCTTGACGACACATATGAGGGCACACACTCACATGTCAGTGTCTGCCAGTGTAACAAAATCCATTCTCTTTCAGATATTAGACAATTGCCCAGTACCCCAGGTAAGACACTTGAAAACTCTTTGTAGTGACACTGAAGAAGGAAAAACGATTTGTTTGGGCCAGTTCCCATGCTCACTTACCATTAAGCCAAGGTATAGCATACTCTGTTCTCAGAGGACTCTGATGAGAGTGTCGTGAAATGATAGGCTCACTTCCCAAAAAATTGTAAGAAGTCCCAGAATAAAGCTCCTCATCTTTAACAGAAAACCAAGGATTTTAGACTTTCTTATGCACTGTACACCAAAAAGGGCATATAAATATTTCAGCCTTCCCACAAGAAAAGATAAACAAGGATTTCCTGTAAATTGCCCCAGACATGTCTTCTATGTTTATGTTTCTGCTGAGCACTCTCAGGGCTAACACTTCCACACTTGGGTTTGGTATTGCTCTAACATAAGCAACTGGCCAAAGTCAGCATTGCTTTTGTGGTGCTTGAACACTTAACATGTAAACCTGCAGTTTATGTACAAATATGCAAATTTACTTAGGAAATGACACAGAAATTTTGGAAGTAGTTACTTTCTTTCTATGCCACCATTATTCAAACTCAACTTTTAAGAATTTAGGCAACAACACAGGGAGTGTATTCTTTTCTTTCTTGCTTCGTGTTACTTGGAGCTTCTCCGTTATGATCTTGTGACACTAGGGTACAGCCATGAACTCTGGTTTCACCAAATCAATATTGAGTGGTGTCTAACCATACAGTAATGTCCTTGTGATAAATACATCACTCCCCTGTTCTGTCTCATGGGTATGCCCTCAGGACAGTTAAAAAGTTCTACTCACTAAATGTACTGAAACGACAGCAATTGAAACTATAAGGGCAGTCAAGAGTACATTTAGAGTACTTGAACTAAAGATGCTGAACACCTGAAAATATAGTTTAAAAATTATTATTTTCAAAATTGCTTCCAAAACAACCTAAAGTCTTCATTCCTCCTTTTAAGAAATATGCTAAGGTTGACTACATAATTATTTTAATGTTTACCTAGAGACACAGTAAAGATGTAAAAATATGGATGCAATCTGCCAATTTGATATCAAGACACTTGAGAATGACAGTGGAAAAGATCAAACATTTTTATACTTAATAATGAGGTATGCAAAGTCTGAACTTACCAACCATAACAGATGTGTAACTTTGAGCAGGATCAAATGGACATCTGCCCTTACCATCTTCATTTTTACCTCCAAGTTCAAATGAAATTAAATTCTGAAAAAAATTAAATTGAAAACCACAAAATTACTATAGCACTTTATCTTTCAGCCACTTGACTTGTCCTAAGGGAACTGAAAAAGTAACACTAAATAGTAGACTGTATAATCAACTTTGAGCACCTAAGGCATTTTGCAATGATAATAAAAGGTACAGATGTTTTTGGAAAAATCTTAATTGAGTCCAGCAGACAGAGAGGAAATATGATCCTATGATTTGTGAGGGCGAGAGCAGAAAAAAAACAGTAGATGAAAAATTACATCCAGACAGACCTCAAGAAAGAGCACCCAAAAAAGCCAGATGGCAGGAAAGGCAGATAAGTTAATTGATATATGGAAACAGCTGGCAATTATTGAATTAGCCTGCACAAAACTGCAAGAGTTTTAGAAATCAAGAAGGCTTTCTGAAGTGGACATACCAGCTTTCACAATTACGTTCTATTTGTGAGATGGGGCATAATCCAACTAAACTTCAAAAAGCAACAGAGTACGTGGCTACTTTATGAATCCCTTAAAAAACAAGGGAATGATGATCATGAAGATGGAGAACTATAGCTACAGCACTGGGGATGTGATCAGTTACACTGTGTAATGAAGACATTGGAGGCTAAGGGCAATGGCCTCTGGCAATGCTCCAGAGGTGACAGCAAGGAAGACTTGCAGGTAGGGGAGACAAAAAAGAACCAAAAACTGTGAGTTTTCTCAGTTTTGGAATTGTTAAGGGCTGCAGTAATGAGAACAATACAAAAGCCAGCAGCAAGAAAAGGGAGTTTTGATTTTGTGCCAAGACTTCACTCTGAGGCATTCAACACTATGAAGATATGGCATAGCCAGGAGCAGAGACCAGACAAGCAGAGACAGGAACCTGAGAAACTTCGAGGAGATTCAGTAGTGGATGGAAGTCACAAAGAGTGTAATTTTGGTTTTAGAAATTGTTTTTATGCTAACACACAAGACAGTTAATTAATCAGGAAAGCTAAGAAAAAGTAAACCTGCAGTTAAACAAGAACAATCAATAATTCAGTAAGTGCTTTGAAAAAGGAACAGTGTAATAGCTTATTTCCATACTCTAATCATTACTGCAGATCAGTGTAGTTACATGCTCTAGATGTTACAACCAGCACTTAAACTGCAACAATCTTTAGGAATGGAGATTATCTCATTGTTCAAGTGAGCTGCATTTAAGTTACAGTTGTTCTTGGGTCAAAATGTATGTACATTCTTACCAGGTAATCACATGTTGGCTGAAATGCATTAGTTCCACACACATAGAGAAAAGTATCATTCAGCTGCTGCAAGACACGCACGTAATTACGACACTCTGTCTGTAATAGAGGATGAGAAAAGAACCAGTCTGATAAACCACAGCTTCCACATTCCAACAAAAATAAGCCATCAAAAGTTGTGCTGTCAGCTCATCTGTTGCCTCTACTTAGGCCACACCACACCAAGAAGGCTGGGTGATACAATCACCACTGGGACACCACTTCTCTACAATCTCCAGGAGCTCTAGCCCTGCAGCACATGGCTTTGTACAGCCAGTAAGTGCACAGATGCCTCAGTATACCACGGTGGCATGAGAAAGTACCATGTGCTCAGCAGGGTGCATCTCAAATTGTTCCACGAAAGCACAAGCTCCAAAACCACATTCCAATCATGGGAATAACTAGTTGGACATGGAGTAAGTTGTAAACTTTGTCATCCCTTGTAAGTGTAGATGAAACAGTAAATGGTGGTCAAGGTTGTTTCATGAGAGAGAAACCTCTAATATAATTAAATTAGCTACAAAGCTTTGTAACTTGTATCTGTCTTTTTTTTTTTTTTTTTTCCCCCCATCCTTAATACCATTCGCTCTTTCACCCAAGGAAGCTTCTTAATTCCTTTGGCTCTGAAATAGAATAAGGAGTTAGAGCAAAGCCTCGAGTAAAGGATACCATAAATAATAACCAAGAAAAACAACTCTAAACACCCACTTAAACAGAAAGGGGGGAAAAAAAGACAGTATCAACATTCCTTAATTCTTGCTGGCACACAGCCAGATACCACCACAGTTCCATAAACTGCTTAAGGAAGTATAAGCACTGTCCTTATTCTTCCTTCTTATGAGTCAAATCAGGTATTTCTGTGACCATATGGTGGGTTTGGTTTGCTAGAAAACTGTGCAAGGGAGAAGGGGAGAGCAAAACCAGTTTTCTGCTAGATGAACTCTTTGAACAGCTGCATAAATGTTTTTCGCTGGCACTAAACAGCATAGTGGTGATGGGTGGGGGAGATGACTGCCCATTTTACTGTAAGAAATAGCAATAGTGGCTTCAGACATTGACCCTTCTGAAACTATTGTACTAAGCAAAATATGACTACAACATAAATGTGTCTAGTAAGAGGTTATGTCTGCAGTGAGGAAAAAAGCATGGCGGGCAATGTGTGACTTGTTAAATCAAAGGCTAGGGGGAAAAAAAATGGGGGGGAAGAGAATTTTGGAGCTCTGGCAAAGTACCTATTTATGGGGTCTAACATCCCTTCTAACTAACCAATAATCTCTGTAGAGGACTGGCAGAGATGCACACACTGCCTGCTGAACTGTATGCACATGCAAGAAATTCACATCTCGTATTCATCTTGGTTGTATGCGAATACTTTTACTAGTAACCCCTGCTGAACCTGGAGAACAGAAATAACACCCTCTTGAGTGCATTTCGAAGAGGCAAACAAGGAGGAAACGGCCTTTAAATACCTGCCATTAATATTAAATAACTGTCTTGCGTTGGGACAATGTATTGATGGTTGTCAGTCAAAGGAAAGGCAGTAAAGTGAGCCAAGGGAGAGAGCACCCACTCCCACCTCGATGAGTCCCATGAATGCAGGATGTCAACCAGCCCTGGGTGCAGCACTAGGTGTTTTATAACAGTGACAAGCAAAGAGGCTGCAGGTTCAAGGGTGCTGATGTCAAATCCATGCAAATGCAGAGGGACAACAGCTTTTTGTATACACAAGGCTTGCAGACATCCAAACCTGTGCTAAAGGCCTGACCATCATCATGGCAAGACCATCAGTCTTGCCCAGTAAACCCTCACTTCACTGTATCACTAAATGAAGTGCCACTGCACAAGCAGGAAGGACCACCCACATACAGTCAACCACCTCAAGAAAACCATCACCACAGAAAGGCAAAATGAGTAATCCATCCTGTGTGCTTGCAGTCTTGAGGAGACCACGGTTCCAAGAAACACTGAGGGATCCCAAGGGCT
>WTSP01018718.1:93948-112350 GCA_025331215.1 Actenoides lindsayi
CTGTTGATTTGCCAAATTTAAATGGAAAATAGCAAATAAAAATGCTTAAAGGATGTATATTACTGTCAAACCACATTTTCAGTAACATCAATTGTTCAAAGTTGAAAAGATTTCTACTCTACTGGCGAGACACCCCTTTTATAAAAGCCTGTCTGTGACAATTCCATCCACGAGACTGCAGAAGGTTGATCACCAGCAGAGGGAGGATAAGATAAAGCATGTCCACAGGCCAGCAGGTGAAGTGTTAGCCAACTCCCGCAGACAAGACTATAGTCAGGCCAGGGTTTAGACAGCATCCAAGACATGGAGCACAGGCTTTGGTTCAGACTCTCAGCCTATACAGTGCATGCTACCTGTCAATCAGGACCTGAGAAATCTAAGGTAAAACGGCCTTAATGTTTTTTTACCTGGACAGTAAACAACTATTTGCTGATTAGCAGGAGTTGCATTCAGCAATAAAGAGGGCATTGCAATGACAAGACCAGAATAAGCATGGCTTGCTTGGGCAAGTAATGCACCACACAGTGTATGGTGTGGATAAAAAGTAAAACTAAAAATTAGTATTTAAAAACAAAAAAATCAATCCATTTCAGTGGAGAGCTATTTCAGAGGAACAACACACAGCATATACAGTTTTAATCAGGACAACCTACAGTACCATTATCATTAAGATCTCATTCAAAGAACACAGCAGGTGGTATGGAAAGAGAGGAATAGGACATGGCAACTGCAGATACTGAATTAAGCACAACCTGAAACCATGACTTAAGGCTGCATCCTTCCAGGAGTGGCATTCCTCCTGCCCCACTCCTGGGCTGCTTCCTGCAGCAGCTTAGAGCAGTTCCCACTGACAACCAGCTCCAAGCTGCAGGCATGGATATGAGAACACCAGTCTGTTTTCCTTTCAGGCACATTAAGAAAGCTCTAGAAAAAAAGGCAGGCTGCCACTCAACTAAGAATTATTTGTACTCCAGTCTTAGTGGACATTTTATCTTTTTAACATACAAGCCACTATTACAGCTTCAGTTTCAAGGAGGCTTAAAATTTACTCCACCAGTACAGAAAAATATAATCACCAACAAAAGATGTTTTCAGACACTGTTGTATTACGAGATCCAAACCAAGGCTGACAGGACACAAGAGGTGCCCGATCTGTGACATCTGCAAACAGCCTTTCCTTTTCTTCTGTTATAAAGGTTCTGTAGCTGGCAAAAGCAAAAAAAGGAGCAACTGCAAATGCAGAGTATTTCCAGGGGTCTACAAATCAAAAAAAACTAGACTGCAAAGTGGCAATCATTTCCTCCTTCATGAGGAAAAGCCAGAATCAGAGTAAGCTGAGTCAATTTACTTATAACCACATTAAGCCATTCATTTCTGTGGCAGAATGACCCAGACTTTGCAGCTAACATTTCACTATGTGAATGGGTAGAAACATTTGCTCACGTAAGCTGGCTAAATGTGATTCAGCCCAGATGTCCAAATGGTTTAGCAGTCTTTGCTGCGAGATGTTTGCAAAACATCAAAAATGAATGACAGATGCAAAAATATGACCGACTTTCTGTCCAGTGGACATGCAAGGCCTGATGTTTAATAAGACTATTACTGGTAGCACATACTGCTAAAACTCACTGATGTACCACAACTGTAGTTATACAATGCTCCGTTCTTGTTTAAAGGAAAGGTGAAAATAGGACACAATCTGGGCTGTAAAAGATCTGCCCATTAGGGTCTCCTCTCCCCTGCACAGAACTGCTGCTCCTGTCAGCAACAAGGAGGTGGAGCAGAGAAATGAGATATGAAAAATGTTGCCAATCCTGAGCATCTTGGAAAATATCTAATACACCACAGGGGGAGGGGAAAGCGTTCCACTTACAGCCTTGATACGGGCCCTCAGGTTTGAAAAAGGCATTCCAGGACAAGTCTGAAAAGTCTGACTTGCAGACAGTGGCAGATATGAAATAAATAGGACCAGAATTGTATTTACAATGAATTTGCTCATATAATTCTACCAAAATAACAGTACTGTGGAGTTCCTTTTAGTACTACATGGTTTTAGAGAACACACACAAAACCCCAGTATTTTAAAAGCAAGTATCACAGACATACAGAACGTAACAGAAAAATTCAGGGTAAGAATAACACAGGGATAACCTTGGAACATGGCCAATATCATGCCGGTTACTTCATCCTTCCAAATACAAGGTCATTTTCTTCTCTCATTGTGGTATCTATTGATTCTAAATAAGCACAATTTTTCCTGCAGCAATAGCGGTTAATACGATGTCTGGTTCAGACAGTTTCTGCAACACGTGTGCATTACAAATTTACCCTTAAAAAAATACAGACTTGCTCTATTATGCAAAAGCATGTAACATGCACATACACATTTCTGCACAACCATTACACAAAAGTATTTGGTTCAGCATGGCAAAACAAACTGATCCACAATTTATTTATTTCATAAATAAAGGCACTCCCCCCACTCAGTGATCACAAACAACAAATGCATCTCCGTGTCACCCCAGATTATCTGCTGGAAGCATCTAGCAGTCTTCCAGAGCTGAAACCAGCCAAGCAGCTTCCTCAAACTTATTCTTCCTTCCTCAGAATACACCATAAACCAACAGATAAGCCCTAACACAGGAGTTCAGACCCATGAGCAGGAGATCCACCAGTTCTCCTCTGCTACTAAGACAAGCAAATATCTACTTTATTATAAAGAAGCATTTCCAGGCAAAAGAAAGAATATGCAATAATCAATACTGATAAAATCTACCATTACAGCAGGAAATGGTCTTCCTTGCTACCTGGTCTACTGCCTCCGAATTTTATTTTAAACAACAAATTAAAGGAAACACACAACTCTGAAACTGCTTAACAGGTACATTGTTCCACATCTGACTTCTCATCGACAAGGAAAAAACCCAGTCAGCTTCAAATTCTCCTCCTTAAATCCATTCCCATATTTAAAGCACAACAGACATTTTTCTGCTTTTTTTAGGCTGGAATAGCCTGCTAAAAGACATAACTTGAGAGTATTTGCCTTGACTCAAACTTCAGAAATTTGTTTTTTAACTTCAGGGGTGGAAGGGTAGAGAGGAAACTGAGCATGAAGTACCTAATTACAGCTTAGCTCCAACCAAAGCAAAAATTCACTCAAGCTGTCCACACCTTACTTTGATCCACACAAGAACACTGAAACCCCGAGCAACCCAGACTCTTGACATGCTTCTGCCAGAAGTCTTTGTATTCTGCAGGAAAAAGCTACCTTTTTCATACCACTCTCCTTCACAAGTAATTTGTAACTACTTTTCCTCAGGGTACTCCAGAAAAGGAGGCAAAAAAGCAAAACAAACCAGAAGATTTTGTGGCAAAGAACAGCACTATACTAAACATTTGGGGTTGACAAGCCAAAAACCAAAGGAGCAGAGCTTCCCCTGGCCACTCTTTAAAACACGCACAGGAAGTTCCAACGATTAAGTATCCAGTCTTTTGTTCCAATTTGCAACTGGCAGTTTACGGAACAGAGGCACCACTCCTGTACCTGTTTTTTCTTGTAGGTACGCAGACAAACTGCTTTATATAAAAGCACTGTACAGTATTCTTGCTACCTACCACACACCCTGGATTGCACTGTAGAAGCAGTTGCTCTAGCCAATTTTCTTCCAAAAGCAGCAAATACTCTCCTTGCTCCTAAAGAGAATTTAATGAAGCCATCTGCTCGCAGTTGAGACTATTCTAAAAACATCCTGCATTCTTAATGCTCCCTTTTACGGTTCAAAGCCTGGCTAGCATCCCAAGGCTACAACCTTTGCAAAAAGCTAAGCGGTTAGTAAAAAGAAACATTACTGAAAACATTTTGCTCATGTGTACGTTAGAATACTTCAGTAACTGCATGCATCATAGGCAGCTATCATATTATTGACTACATTTTTTGTCAATGCTTGTATTGTAAAGAAAGGCGGTAGAATAGTAAATTGCAACGTGCATATATAACTGAATCTTGCAGTGCTTGTTTTTAATATCTGAACGTGTTATATGGTAAGCAAATGCCAAATGAAAGAAACTAACTGATCCACAATTTAAAAATCCCTCAGTGCTACAGCCTCACAGAAGCACAACCAAGAAATGAAGAACTTATGTTCACTGAGTTTCCAAGAACTCTATCCAACCCATCTGTAAAATACCAATCAGGAGACACAGATTTAATACAGCTACTGTACAGACTACAGTAAAGGGTTGCTGTAGGACTCAACTGCGACACACTTGCAGCAGCCAGTTTCAGCTGTCAGGATGCTGTCTGTCCTTCAGGGATGGATGAGTTAAGAGTACTGGAAGATACACAACCAGACAAGAATGAACCGTTAGCACAGGTACATCCCCTACATGGAGCTACTGCTTTCACAGAGAGTAGAGATATATAACATACAGAATTTATAGCATTTCGATACTTAAAGGTGCATTTCTCCAAATTTCCCATCTGTTAGCACTCCTCTAGCAGCAGACTTAAAACACAGTTTTTCAAGGAGATACACTTCAGCACAGGATTACCTTCTGCTGCACCTGGCAGTATAAGTGAGCGTAAGTATGATTTTCCAACTGAAAAATACACCCTTTAATCACAACGCAAGTTCAAAAAGGTAAAGATCTGCTTCATTGTGTTTCCAAGATGCCTGTGAAATTAATAGTGCTGTAAGCCATCTAGGAACAGAAAATACATTCATCACAGTACCAAGCACAATGGAGCCTTCAATTTTGCCTGGTGCTTCTAGACCACTTTCCAACACAATTAATCATTGTGTTCTGTTACAAACAAAATCATCATCAAAAAAAATCCACCAGAAAACTACAGGTGGCATAATAAAAAACACAGCACTTTACTTGTAGGGGAGTGGAGCCTAGAGACACCCATCAAGAGCAAAAGCCTACATACAACGTGCACATTTTGGGTTCCACTGTATCCACAGCAAGACCTTTTGGGATGCCAGGGAGAAGAATTCCTCTTCCAAACACTTTTTTATGACACTTTTTAGGCATATTTTCTCAGTGGGAATCACACCTAACATACTAAGACTGCATATTCAAAACTTCAGTAGTCATCTGGTGCCTGGCAGAGTTAATGGCAGTAGCAGAGGACAAGCAAAAATAAGAGTAAAGCTGCTATAATAAATGCAGCAAAATTCCACACCAAACTTGAGTGTGAAGAGTTGCTCTGCTCTTGCAGCACCAAGTGAAAAAATCCCAGCTCTGTGTTCTCACTTCAGAGTATTTTGTCAAATAGCTGCTTCTTCACAGGGCAAAGCCTCCTGTAGCACAAAGAAAACAAACAAAAAAAAAACCAAAACCAACCCAAACCTGTCTTGATCTACAGTTTTGCTCCCAGATTTCTCTGCAATAAAAAAAAGAGTCCTTGACTTGTATTCATTAAAAAAGCATGCCTTCCAAATCTGGCCTTTTCACATTCACTGAGCAACCTAAGCAAGGCTGTCATTTCTGGATCTCATAGCAGTGAGAAGTAGAAATAGTACTGCAGCTACTAAGACAGATTGTTTGGGGTTTTTTTCCAGTGCCGGGATTTTCCAGAAGCAAGCATGGTGCTAATACTGTCACAGGCATAGCTAAGTCATCTGAAACAACATGTGGCCGACAGAGACATGTTCCAAACTAGGCCAAAGCTGCCAAAGGAACTTTGTAAGCCCAAAACTGAACTTCTACAAGAAGTCAGTTCTCCCACTACAAACAGTGCCCGCTTCCTCATTCAGCAATGCCAAAGAGACTGAAACGTGAGGTTCATGTAAGTCAAAGCAGAAAGCACCAAGAGGGTGCCACAAGTGTTGAAGACACAGGGCATCGCCTGTGCTATTAAGCGGAATCACCCTGTAATTCAGATGGAAACAGTCTAAGCAGGGTGCTGCTACACTCACCAATTTAAAACGCATGAACACACCCCTCCTCCTCCTGACCTGAGAAATTGTGCCCTGACAGCAAAGGCTTTACAACTAACCCTCTTCAGGGTCACCCTCTCTGCAGTAAGGCACACATGGCAGACCAATGTCGGGATGGACCTTGCTGGGAATCATCTGGACACCAGCACTGCAAATGCATCCAGCATGCTATGCCCTCCATTTCCATGAAACACTCCCTAAACGCTACTCCTGGTTTCAGGACAGAACACAGGCAGCCAAATCACATCACTGTGCAAAATGGAAGCAAAACACCATCCCACCAGAAGCGGACCAGGGGTATGTGCTCGGCAGTCAGTGGCTACTTAGCAAATTACTCAAACAGCACCTTCATGCAACCCCTTTTCCTCTTCTCACATGCAATGGAAATTCCCCGCACCAACCCTCGCCATGCACTGTTACCAGCCTAGGCTACATGGAGAGAAAACTGGCTTTCTCTTCCAGAAAACCTAAAAAGGAAGCAGTGGTCGCCCGAACACACTTCCTTTTCACCAAAGTTTCTAGGTAACAGGATTAAGACAGGAACCAGTACAGCTACTAGTTCTAGCAGTTCTCAGCCCCAGCATGTTCTGGAGAATATCCTTCTGGGATATGTAAAAACAAGTTAAGCAAAACCATAATTTCCAGGCTAGTGCTTGAATCATATCTGCATATGCAAGTTTCCCCCACCCCCTTGTCTAGTGTCTGATTGCTGTTATTTATCAGGGATTAAAAAGGCTGTAATCTACTGACTGCCTGAAGTTTGCTCAGTCAGAAAATCCCTGAAATTCTCTTGTTTTAAGTGTGTCGGGCAGAACAGGCAAGAGATTTTCAACAAATATTAGCAAAGCATTAATAGAGATTCAGTGACTTGCCATCAGCAGACACAATCTCCTCTCCATCTCCAAAACCAGGGACCAGAGGAACAGGACCAAGCCCAAAAGCAGAAAAATTCACAGGAGACTTTATACAACCACCAGGCTGAAAGCACCTGGAATGGCACTTCAACAGCAGAAAATATGCAACTTACACATTAGTAGGGGAGATGCAGAAAGCTACAGGTTTTTTCCCTGTGGGTTTTTAGAGATAAATGAAAATACAAAATTTAAAGTGTATGTTGATTCGAGAACTTATCCAGATGAAAAAAAAAAATATGCCATTTGCTCTTATGGGAAGAAATGGAGGTTGGGACAGGTTACTTTTCAGCCAGATCAGTTTCTGAATGCAGCTCACTGTACAGCCAGACAAGTTTTAATACTAGTGGAGGGAAAGGTATAAGAACTCATTTAACTGCAGATTTTCAAGGAAAACACTCTCACTGTGCAGAACTGGAGTTCTGAAAAGCATTAAGGTTTTGACTGAAATTCTGCCAACCAGAGAAAATAGATTGGAAGCTACCAGACAAATTGCTGCCATAGAACAAAGCAACTTTAATGCGTTCCTTCCAAGCTAGGTTTTCCATTGATGCACCTGTCTCAATTTGTACTTGCATGAGGGTATCTCTTGAGTCTCTTGTATGTAGTTTTTGTTCTGGCACTTGCACCAGACACTTGACATGAACTCTGAAGCACACCTCTTTGGCTCACAGCACACAGAGGGTTAATCAGCTCCTAGGGCTCTCTTACTAATCAAGTGAGAAAGTGCTGCCAAACACCAACCTATTTTATTAGAACTCTGTGTGAACTTCTGTTTGAGCTCCAGTGAAGGTGAGAAGCATACAGAGAGGCTAGACCAGGAAGGCTCTGAAAACTCTGTGGTGATGCCAGAGGACTGAATAAACACGAATGCAAACGCACAGAGCTGTGCTTCTGTGACACATAGGTAGGAGTGCACTTCAACAAACCAACCTGAGCAGCACTCAAACACACTCACCACATACAGCTGAAGGCTTCTGATCTACAACAGTATGGACAACGCATCAAAGCCTGTAACACAGATGCATTAAAAAGCGAAAGATCTGGAGCTCAGAACAGCAAGACTTTGATCAGATCACACTGCCTGTGCCCTCTTCCCATCCCAGACCTTGTTTCAGTCCCTTAAGTGGACAGACAGCAAGGGCTTCAGCTGCCTCCAAAGCCTGTGCAGCAGAGCAGAAGGAATGCCCAGCCTCTGTCACTCCATTCCTAGCTCCAGCTTCAATGAAAGCTTCTTGGAGAGGATTACAAAATTCGCTGAAGGGCAGCTCTCCCACAGCCCTCTTCAGCTCCCGTGCTGCTGAAAGCTAGCAGCCTACAGCAGGGACTTAAACCTTCATAATGGAGAGCAGTAGGACACAAAAAGGGCCAAGTTACCTGTGCTGAAGCCTGTTTATTTACTTTTATTTGTCTTCCAATTTCACTGAATTCAGAACATCAGAAAGCGTTTGAGTGCTGCGAGATAGTGCAGAAAACCCCCTGAAGCACAAGTTTAGCAAGCATGATTTCTACCACAAGTTGGTTTCACTACTCGGATACCACAAAAAAGTACAAACGGGCACCGTCTGCATGCTGAAATGTTACTTGCCACATGCTGAAGACTGAGAATGTACCATGAAGGATCATTTCCCAAACCAAGGCAATTGGTACAGCAAACACACAGACTATCTGTATTATAGTTACGCAAGTCTCACAGCCCTCAGCTCAATGCAACTTCAGGCAGCAAGCAAAGACTGCAAGAGCAAGAAACAACCTGAAAGACATGGTTCTTTGGAGAAACTATTTTAAATAAACGAATCCAAAATAAACTAATGTTTAATTGAGTACTTCCATCTCATTCTATCAAAGACTGGTATTCTCATCAGAAGATCCTAAATGCAAAACTGCTAGAGAAACAGGTAGTGAAATGAGTAATTAATGGCTGCCCTCTCCACACCAATGAACAGTGACGGACAAAGACATAGGGTACAGCCACAACGGCTGCAGCAGACAGAAAACACTGCTTTCTACCAAAGCTATAGTCAGGAGAGCTTTGAACTGCCAAGGAAGAAGTTAACATTCAACTAAGACCTTCACACAGAGGCATTTCATTAACCTTTACTTTTCATGCTATGCACCCCTGAGTAATGCATGATACTTTGTCTTAGAAGTTCTATCTACCTTACTACAGATGTACACCGTTAGGGGGTCCCAAAGAGAAAGCATTACAGCTATTAAAGTCGTAATGGGGGGTATTACCATCTCGAGAACTAGAACTAGGTGGTCTGTGATTAAAACCCTGCCTAAGCATGGATGGTACCCATTTACTTCCCTGTCAGATGAGCTGGATGCTAAGCCTGTCACTCAACAGTGGACCTTCAGAGCAGATAAATCATAATTCACAGCTACTGGCAAGAATCTAACTTTTCTGCCTATAACTGCATTTCTGATGTTGCAATTCATATACCAGTCTGAAAGGTTTCCAAGGCAGAGGGCTAAATATTCCTCTAGGTTAGTGTATCACTGAGCAATGGGCCTGCTAGCGCAGTTCAAACGAACAAACTGTACTAACAGACTGCCCATTAATTAAAGCTGATGTTTCTTTGCCCATCAGGCAACAGGGCATTCAGGAGCCATCACATAATGAAACCATTGTTAGTCTTTCCTTCACATATTCAACTGCAGAACAAAAGATGACCGTTGTACAGTCAACAAGGACTTGAACTTCTGCAGGTAGCATTGCTTCTCAACAAGAACGGAACAGCAAAAGAGATCGTGCACTGAAAGAAGAGGTGAAATTGTTAGTTAAAAAAACCAAACACACACAAAAAAACCAAAACAAAACCAAAACAACATAACACATGAAAACTAAAAGCTTTCTACAATTTTTTCACTGAACAGCACCCTCTCGTAAGCACCCTGAGTTTTTTCAGTTCAACATCATACCACTTAGCCACTCTCATGAGCTAGAAAAGATAGCACAAAATGCCTCCCAAGGACAGTTAACTCTCCTTCCCTGCTCCCAAAACACCACTTTTACTGTTCTTCTGCAGGTTTTCAAACATACGAATAAAATATGACCTTTTGACATCTCATAATGAGACAAATGTCTCAGAAAAAGAGATGTCCACTTCTTCCAAAAGGTTCATCATACAACTGAGTTACTCTTCAATTAAAAAAAAGCAGACTTAAGTTGTAAAACAGTTACCGGCAGGTGCCTTGCATAAGGGGGGGTGGATTTTGGACCTGTGGTGATGTTCCATGAATTTCTGCAGCATATTTAAAAACAAGAATCAATTCATATTCATATCAATGCTGGTTTTAAACTCTGATGTTTTATCAACCACACTAACTACAAACAGCAATCACAACTGGCATAACGTGAGAACAAATTCAAAAGAGCAAAATAAATACTTTCACCCCAATTTTCCTGAGAAAAGCAAAACAAATGAAAGCACGTCCAAATCCCAAGAAAAGAGCACCAAAAAAAAAAAAAAAAACCCCGAACAAAAAGAAATAACAGGGTAAGACAACTAAAGGGCCTCTAATGGTATTGAATTATTCTATCACAGCCTGTTAGTGTCAGGTTATGGAATGAGCCCAAATGACTTAAGAATTCATGTAGGGTGAGAAATGTTTTTCAATTAGCAATATGGATTTGGGTTGGTTGATGTCAAGTGACTGTGATATCTCATAAAAATGATAGGTGAAGGCTTTAAACAATGGCTTAAAATTTGTTACTTTTTTAAGACCCTAAGCTTATGAAGGTGTGCCCTAAAAATCTTCAAAATAAATGAAAAGAAATCAGCAGAGTAGATGCTAGTACTTGGGAAAATTACAGCTTACATTTTTTTCTTACTTTCAAATGTCTCTGCTTCTAAATTAGGATACAGATGAAATTAAGTATGAAGCTGAAACACAGAGATAGGTAACACAACAGCCATGAATTAGAGGGAGGGAAAAACCTGTAAGTAATGAAACAAAACCACAAAGAACAATTAATACATGCTAAGCATTTACAGGATGGAAAATGCAGATGGAAAAAACATGCAGCTATAACGTCACAAGCTGTCACTGAAAATCAGTCTGCCCTTCTGGGAAAGAGAGGCTGCTAAATCCCTCCATGAGTCAGGTGAAGTTAAAATCTGCTCTTATTGAAGGTGACAGTCCTCAACATACACAGCCTCTCACAGAGGTAGAATCCAAGATCAATTTCATGCCACAAAAGTATGCTTTATTACTGGTCTGAAATGCCTGTCTTTAGCTTCCAAACATTGAGATCGTGCATACCTCACCCTGAGGAGTAAATGAAATTACTCCTCCCCACCATCTGTATTTATCAATTTATATCTATCAGCTTTTCTTTGCTAAGTTATACAGGTAGTGCTTCTTGAATCTGCCCCAGTATAAGCATGTTTTCTAGAACATATCAATCCTCCAGGACTATGGTAAGTAATATCCTGTACTTTTCCACAGCCAAACAAGATAATGGAATGAGACTAAACCAAACTTTTTGTGAGTTCAGGTAAACTGATGTGCATTACAATCACCACAGATCAAAAAGAAACACAGAAGCAGTTCACAATGGCTAAGATTCTTAAAAAAAAAAAAAGCCACCAAACAACCCCAAACTTTCAAATGTGTCCTTGGCAGTGGTTTTTAAATCTGTTTGAGACATTCAGACAATAGCTGTCCAAAACTTCATCTTTCCAAAGGAACCAGGTTCAGAGACAGAGGTTGTCACTCAGACCAGCAGCCTCCAGGGACAGTCAGCACTGTACCCCTCTGATGTCAAGTCAATTTAGGTAGCTCTAGACTTACTGAACGGAAGAAGCCTCTAACAAGCATTTACCCTCCAGAATCTGTAAGACACTGATATTCCTGTTCTACAACACAAGGGGTATAGGTAAGGACACCTCTTGGGGTTTTTGTTTTGCTGGGTTTAAATCATCTATTATTTCAGTAGACCAAGATCTTTGATTAAGTGATGTAACTTGACCCCAGATCAGTACAGAAAGAGCACTTCTAGAACGAAGACGTAAGCCTTAAGAGTACTTTTGGACTCTTTTTTTTTGACTTTAGGTACATAACTTCATGTGGGTAAAGAAGTTGAGTCAAGAAGTAGAATTCTTCCTGCTTAAGCAAGGACAGGGAATAAGCTGCTGAGGCAGTTAAAACAGATTTTTCTTGTGACGCAACTTGGACCATACCATGAATACACATACTTCTCAACTCAGGTCCAGTTCTCTCACTGATAAAAGACAAGCAAAACCTCCCTTCATCCTCTTCTTCCCATCAGCTAAAACATACATAGAAGTTTCCAAGAAGAAGGGAAGCAAATGAGATTACAAAAACCAAAATTAAACCTTCTGACTCATTTCCTTCTTCCCCTTTCATCTATTACAAGCCAGCAAACCTTCATCACTCGAGCTGACTACCATCTGCACTAACCTTCTTTAGGCAGCAAGAGTCCCAACAGACTTCCTCTCAGCTGAGCTTCAAAACCATACGCGGACAGGAGTCAATTAAAATTTCAGGGTGAGTACAAAGAGGTAGGAAGGTGCGGGGAGGGCTGCCCAGACGAAACACTGGAGAGGCTGGAGTCCCCCCAGGGCATGCTGCCTGTGCCCCCTGACACAGCCTCACCCCTTCCCGTCCCATAGGCAGCCCGGCCACCACTGCATCCAGCCCCCATCCTCCCAGGCACGAGCTCATTGTTCACTGCAGGGAGGGAAACAGTGGAGACAGCAAGGGAAGAGAAACGGCACTGTGTTTTCTACCAGTCGGCCTTCTGGTTTGGGGGACCGTTTTTGTTTAGAATTTGACTGAAGAAGTATGTCATTTCAGTTCAGTACTCCAGTGCACCAGGAAAGCAGACGCCACAGGGATTTAAAGTAGTGGCTACCACGTCTGCTCTAGAAAGCCCCCCAGTAGGAACCTGATGTCCCAGATGGCATGACTTAGCGTTCAGAAAAAGCATGTCAGTTTGGACACAGAATACTCCCAGGTAACACACACAAAAACCTTACTAACAGCACCGTTAACCGAACGCAACAGAGCCCAACTCTTATGACGGGCCCTGTCATCAGCTGGTACCAAATTCAAACCCTCCAAGAAGGCAACTTGCTCGTTAACCTGCCTTTTGATGTCATTTTTAATGAATCTGGTTTCTATAGACACACAGAGGTGATTCACAGCTCTTCACTGACATGATTATGGGGACAACGGCCACTGAAGCTGTTTTGATGGATACAATCCCACCTTCTCGGGCCAGCCCAAGGGTTTGGTTTGCTCTCCTTCTCCTGTGCTGGATTGAAGGACAGCCTGGATTCGTATGCTTACAAACCGCCATTTCAGCTGTCTGCCATGCAAGCCAAACCAGGCCATGCAACACTGTTCCTCCAAAAACCACAGGAAGGGCAAAAGATGGAATTCACACTTCGCAGTGCTCAGAGGTTGCTCCCTCGGGCAGGCAGCGAGAGCCTGGGAGGAGAGAGGTGTGTGGGGCTGCGGCAGGGCAGGAAACCTGCTGGGATGGTGCTCACAGCTGAAAACATCGTGACATGTAAAACTTGTTAAGAGGCATAAGTAACTAGAAAGGGAGGCCACTTCTGTAGTGGTGATGGAAGGAGCTGTGGCAGCACTGCAGCTCTCTCAATCATTAACCGAGGGGGGAAGAAAAACAATGCGCTTCCTGCCTGTCAGCCAGAGTGGGCTCGTTCCAGCCGCGTTCAGCTCCAGCAGCCCTTCACAAAGGCCAGTGTTTCAGGGAGGTGGTGTTGCAAAGGCTTGGCTCTCCTGTCACACCACCCACAAGCAAGGAAAAGCTGTTGGTTCTTCCTCCCCACCCATCCCTCAGTGCTTGCAAAGAGGGCTTAAAGGCCACAGAGGCAAGCCCTATGGCCACTGGGCTGGCATTGCTACCTCAGACGCCAAGTACTCACAGAAGGGGACAAAAAATTAGCATCAACATATTAAGAGTCACTGTTAAACACAAAGGAGTAAACAGCTCCACACCTAATTTAGAGAGAAAATTAAACACACCCTCCTCAAGAAAATAGTCAGATGATACAAATGTGAAGAACCTGCCATCACAGCTGTTATTATTCCCTTAATGGATGCCCTGCTGTGTTTCTGTTCGGAGAAGAGTTTAGGTCAAAGCCTCTAAGGATCCTCACCACATCTCACATGCCCCATCAGCCACTGGCTGCCCCCAGAAGACTGGCCACACCAAGCCACCAGCTGCTGGCCCACGCTGCTGCAACAGCTAGGGTCCTTAAGTGACAGACATTAAAATACTTCCCAGAAGGAAGGAAGCAGACCTACAGCTATCATGTACCATTAATAATTTGAAGCACACTATTACAGTGTTTTATTATTTTTAAAATGGCTTTGTTCAATGTTAAACTGTGCAACTGATATATCAGACCCTTAAAAGGCATCTTATCCACTCTGAATACGTGCTGAATATGACATCTTATCCATGCTGAATCACTTTGTTTCACATTAAAGTTCAATTCTCTTTTTCCCAAGGCACACAAAGACAGCTTTTACCAGTTCTTATTTTGTACCTCCGAACTTTTACCTAAATTTTTGACCTAGAACCTGACTTACAAACACTTTTTTCTTTTAACTACAATTTTAAAAGGGAAGGGAAAGCAAAACTAAAAAAAATCCCTGAAACCGGTACTCCGTTCTAGCCTTGAAGAAATCCAGCTGATCTACACTCTTCTGACCCATGAACACGAAACAATGCTATACCCCTTCCCTTGTAAAAGGACGTGGTACATTCCCCACTCCCAAACCTTACTCCAGAAACAAATGTATTACTTGACATAAAACCAGTCTAAACAGTACAAACCCAGCAAATGAGGAGTTTGAAGTACTAGATAAACATACTCAGTTCAAGTACATTTTATTGTCCAGGCACTGTTCAACAGACTGAAGACCCATCATGCTTATAGCACTTCTTTCAGGAAGATGACTGAAGAGAAGAAACTGCACACCATTCTGTCCCTATGATACACACACACACACCAACAACAAAAAAAAAGCATCCCTCAAATCAGAGAAAATTAAGACTCCCATCATTAAACAGCTATGGTTTCTAGCACATTTTTCTTAGGACTTTTCTACTATTCAAAAGCAAACAATGCTTCCAAATAAGACTAAATCATATACTGCTATTTATGTACTATGTGATTATATGAAAAATGCAGCAACCCACAGAAAGAGAACTATTTTCAAATTAAAATGAAATCTTCTGCTTTCAGCCTTCTTACCTACTAAGTAGTCCTGCATTGTCAGCTGGACCAACAAACTTCATGGCATCTGTCACATCAGCATGAGCTATAGAGCAAAATATTTTTCTAGCAAACTACCACCTACTGCCTGCAAAATCACTACTGAATGACTATTCCCTTTTAAAATCAGCAACTTGCTCAACATAATTAAAAAATACAGGTTGGAAACAGCATATTAAATCTTGTGAAAAATACCTAAGCGGCTGTGAGAAAGCACCACCCACCAACAGTAACGCAAACACAGAAAACCCTCCCCAGTTCACTCGTAGCAAAGCCATTAACCGCAGAGAGCTGGTCAGTGTTGGAAAGCACACCTAAAAGCCTACAGACCAGACTGCACCACCTTTTCTCATCTACAAAGAGCCCTTCCCTAAGATGAAGGTTCATTTGTAAACTAAGAGAGCCCGCAGAACAAAATGCCCACCTACTGAAAGCAAACAATAGGGTGAAAATCTGTGCCTGAACAAACAAGATCAATTGCTTACCTGAAATTAAAACCAGAAAGAAAAAAAAAGCATCCCTCTCTAAGAAACTGTCAGCAGGAGATGTTAGGGTGCTGGGTGCTGTTTTTAAACCAAGCCGTAAGAGAAGCCAAGGAGCAGCGATCAACAAGCCATGAAGCAAAGATGTCAGCACCAAAAGGCAGAGAACATTGTGCAACAGGTACCCTACAGCCCATTCTCTGCAATTCCGTCCTAAAACTTTGGGGGAGAGGAGAGATAACCTGACAACCCGTCATCACATAGATGATAATCTCTTGCTTTGGGGACAGGCGTGGAATTAATGTTCTTCTCCGATGGCTGCCAAGGAACATGACCTGCAATTCCACACTAGAGAACAACAGACAGAAAAACAGTATTTATGAAATATTTTTATCAGCTGAAAGAAACTGTCACTTTGGTCAAGTCAGATTCACCCCCAATTTGTTGATGCCCATTTTCATGCTACCAAGCACCACAATACAGATCACACCACAGTTTCACTGACACTCCTCTTGCTGGCAAAACCAGCTGAAGCAGCTCCTGCCCCCGCAGTGGTGCTGCTTCGCTGCTGGTGGGGCTGTGCCATCAGCAGGCAGCACTTACGTGGTGTAGCAGCAGGCCTCCAAGTAGCTGCACTACTGCTTCTGAAGAGGTTGCATGGGAGCAAAGAGAGGGACTGGGAACTGGGAAAACAAGTTCAGGCTGGCTTTTCTGACATATGTAACAGCAGCGGTGCACCAACGCCGAGACACACAAGCCTCCATGAATGCAGTAACCACCTGCATCACCTGAAACACCACTCAAGTTAGCTTAACAAGCAAGCAGCAACATTGAGTATTTGCTTAAGTATTCACACTAAAACAGTGTTACTGTGTATCTTTCAAGCTACATTTAAACAATACGTATAATCAAGGCAGAGAAAAAGGCAACCTGCTTTTGCCCATGGTAGAGATGAATCCACAGGCAAGCATATGTTGTGAACAGCCACAGTGTCCTGCCAATAAGGACCTGAGTTCATGCTCCACATTCCTCTAGCCACACTGATATCTGTTTTAGGCAGAGAAGGGCATGGGCACCAATACATGGCCAGCGACGTGGACAGGTCATGTGCCCAAGCCACCACACCCCTGCATGTTCTCCCTACCCTGGCAGCACCCCCATGGCTAACCCCAGGTTAGGTCCTCACAAAGTCTTTCTTTGGAATACCCAGCAACTCCGTGCCCCAAGAGCCACTGAGACACAGGGACAGCTAAAAGCTCAGGGTCCTTTCTAACATGATGGTCGGACCATCCTAAGCTGCAGGTATTCCTACAAGTTCCAATACACAAGGGCACAGAGAACTGACCAGGCTCTGCCTGGCCTTTCTGCCTGTGGTACAGTACTGGTATCAATTATCAGTGCAGCAGTATCACTGTAAAAACCTGCAGTACCTTTCCTTGTGGGTTTTCATGCATACGTTAAGCAGTATGCACAAATAGCTATCCCAAGGCAAAAGGCACGCTTTTTGCTACAGTTAGGGTAAAGTGAGTACTGATGGTAGTTGAGAAGCCATGATTGTACTTGAGTAACCTTGGTAAACAAAATAAGCCTCTTCTATGTAGACTGTCTGGGTATACACTGATAATAAAGATGAAGGACAAAGGTCACAAAGCTAAGAGAGTTTTAAATACCTGCTTTGGAGACAACACAGATTGGAAACAAGGAACATAATTTTATTTTATTATTTCTTTTTTCTCCTCAAGTACCACGAGATCTTATAAGACCCTATACCTCTACTTCATTTTGTAATTAGGATTCTCTCAGCAACATGTGCACAGGATTATAGATTTTTTTTTTCCCCCTAAAATCAAGTTTCAAGTTTGTGGACCAGATCCAAGAAGCTGGTTTCTATGCATTCCTGAGGGAGAAAGGGCTATAGAAAAGCCTTTTATTTCTGCATGTATTTCCCAGAAGGCCTAACTAATGCAAAAGGAAATGTATCAGGCTTCTTCAATGGGGGGGGAGGGTGGAAGGGGATTAACGAGATTCATGGGCAGAGTGTGTGCAAGCGGGGAGAGGCAAGCACTTCAGTGCAAGCAACTAAATGCAATTCTTTAGTAAACCTTGCAATAAGGATAACTAAAATAACCTTTTAAACAGAAGAGCCTTCATGTAAACATCAAGGTAAACTGAGCTGAAAACCAGACTTGTACATCACAAAAAGCTACTGCAAAGGAGACACTTGAGACTGCCCACGTACATCTCCCGAGAATCGCCACTTAAGCACATCAGTTAAGGGTATAAATACAAGAGTGTGTGTTTTCATTGCAAGTCAGCGTCATCTGCATGAACAGTTTCACACACTAGCAATGGTTTCCTGCTCCCAAATGGATTTCATATATACTTTCTCCGCAAAGCTTTTCAAGAACTAACCAAGTTCGGTCCCAGGTTCAGAAACGCACTGATAGATAAGATTAATTAAAAAGAAGCAGAGCAACTGTTCCCTATATGAAAATAAATAATTCTAGAAAGTCTGAATAAAAAGGTCACTGTTGCAGAATTAGGGCTTCGGCTGCTGGATCTACTCCACTGCCGAAGCAGAACTACAGGCAAAGTACTAAGCAGCTTTTGCTCCATGTCTTTGGGGACCCAGATCCTGACCCTAACCACCACTGAGGCTGTCGGTTGCAGCGTGCTGCCTCCAGCCTCTGCTGCCCATCACAGGTGAACTGCTGTTCTCCATGGGGCTTGTTTTTTTACTGTAAAACACATACCCCCTGCAGCCACCCCCCCCCACACTCTC
>WTSP01018719.1:0-30081 GCA_025331215.1 Actenoides lindsayi
TCTGATCATTCTTGTGGCCTCCTCTGGCCCCTCTCCAACAGGTCCATGTCTTTCCCGTGCTGAGGGCTCCAGAGCTGCGTGCTCTCCAGGTGGGGTCTCCCCATGTTCCCCTGGGCTATGAGATGGCTTTTTAAGATTCAGGGTCCAAGATGTGTGTACGTAAAGCAAGAGCTTTTCAGTGTGTCTGGGGGTACTTGAAACCATGACAAGGAGCTAGCATTCTCCTGCAGGAATTCCTGTAGCCAAGAATACCTATGGAACCTGTTACTGGCTTATGTGTGGCACATGCAACATAACCACGTTATACTCGGTGGTGCTTGGCTGTATTATCCAGTACAGGGAAGCACCTGAATAATGAGTTATTCAAAACACTGCAGGAGAAATGGGCAGCTGTGTGGGCAGCATTGGTATGGGAAGCCCACAGCCCTGCCTACGCAGCATTTCCCCGCTGCTGCTGCTGCTCTCCCAGACACACCTTTCATGAGCCCATCTTTGTGAAGCAAGATACCCCTCCCATAAGTAGCTGTAATTATATAAGCCCTGGCATCCCAGCACAAAGAAAAAAGTGGTTTTTATAATGCCATTTAAAACTTGTAAAGCAGTCAGGAATGTTTCTCTGCCCAGGCACAAATTCACAGACACTTCCTTTTACCTGTGCTGTGATTACAGCTTTAAACTGTTGGTTTACTTTTCTGTCACAAATGGTACGTAACTCAGACGGGTATATAAAATGAGCTGGAATTTGGAAATCTGTGTGGTTTCTGGATTATTAAATGATTTATCTCCTCTGAGAGACTGTCTGAAGTTCTCTCTTAAAGACCAAAGCACAGTCCAAAGACAGGATCTAACTAAAAGGTGGGGGAGATACAGCATTTGAATACTGCCCTCAAAATCCGGTTCTTCTGTTCCTTCTGCAGTACAAAGAGACTGCCAAGTCATGGAAATTCAGCCCCCATTTCTTATAGCTGGGTTGTCCACAACCACATTGATATTTTTTGTCTGCTACTGAACGAATTTGGCCACAGAGTATATCCAGATGATGGGCAGAGGGAGAGAAGCCCCTCTGGTGGGTAGAATCTCTCCCTGGAGAAGGCAGTAGCCCTTTCTAAATCATCTACCTTGTAGCTATGCTGTAATGCTGATAGTAAGAACTGGGCAATTTGTTTTCTTCTAGTGAGACCTTCTCTTTCATGCTGACTGGGGAAGATGGAAGCAGGAGGTTTGGTTATTGCAGGAGGCTGTTGGTAAGTATGGCACCCTCACCTCAAAGTGCAGAATTCTGTTAAAAAATCTCTCAAAACTATCATCTGAACTTTGAGGGCATCTCTCCTGGTTTTAAAGGGAAATGGAAGGTACTCACTGTGACATTTGGAAATGTGAGGAGCTCAAGTAAAACAAAAATTTGTAATGGCTGTCTCAATCCAAGAGATCCTGAGTCTTGTGGGAAATTCATGAGAATGTGGAAAGTTTCTTGTGTGAGCACTTACTTTTAAAATTCTTTACATTACGTGCTTTCAAGCGGAATCAGAAACACTACAACACTGCAAAGCAAGGCAAATGTGGTATTTCTAAACATTTGTGAGTAATGTTTATCTCTTGGACAGCTGCTTACATCTCCAAAGTGCTCTGCCAGCACTGCCTAATCAGTCTGCAGCAGGTCCGTGCTGTAGGTAAATAAGCCACCCTGTCGAGCAGGAGGGCAACCATGGTGGAGAACGTGCCACCATCACCATGTGCGCAGGACCACGAGACAACCTGATGTCTGTACTGGGAAGTCTTGGTTGTCGGGCTCTTATTCAGTTCTCATGATGGGACAGGGCAGGGGAGAGAGGAAACAGCACAAAGCCCTGCAAAGTACATCAAAGCAGGTGAAGCACAGCACAAAGAAGGATTTCTCTCTCCATTCTGGGGACTTGTCTGGATGGCAGCAAAGCATAAAGCCGGTGCTTGTTCCTGCACCAGCCTGTGCTCACCAGCTCTTGGGTAGAGTTGGAGCTGGTGCAGGTGACTCGGTGGGGCCCCATGGCTCCTGTACTGTTCACATCACAGTTGCCTACGCTTGGCTGGAGAGCTTAGGTGGGTATTGGATGCTGCAGGAGCCTTCTGTGTACTCTGTGCAAAACAAACCTCTGCAGCAGCATTGCAGGCTTGTAACTACAAGCCCCCTGTCTAAGAGGAAGGGACGCTGGCACCTTTTCCCTTCCTGCCCTTTTGGGCAGGAATTCCCATCTTTCCAAGCAGGGAGCACCTGCAGAGCAACTGGTTGTCCTTAGAACTGCACCCTCCACCCTGCCTGCTGCCTGCCCTTACCCTGCTCTTTGTCGGTGGGAAAGCTCCTTGTCGTGCAGACAGCAGATGTTCTGTCTGGGAGGTATTGCTGTGTGTGGTTCCTCTATTTGTAAGAAGTTTTGTTTAAAATAACATAACAGAAAACTTGTTTATCAATTTTGTGGGCTGTGTTAGCATCGCAGAGGTAGCATCACAGAGACTTGCTCGCTCTGTATAACACAGTGTCTAAGTGTGGGCCACAGCAAGGTTTATATGTGGAGAGGAAATGTCAGCGGAGGCTTTTGTTGCAGTAATTCTAGGGCTGGTCAGAGATAAACAAATGGAGCACCTAGAAGGTATCCTTCCTGCTGTAAATAAGCATAACGTGTAGGGCAGCACTACAATTCAATTACTTCTTTATGTGTTGTTATTTAAAAGGATAATAAGGTCTATCTGGAAAAAAAAACCACCTCACAAAATGTTGACTAGAATTAAATTAGGGAATGTTTTCACTCTGCCAGGTAAAGGTGGTTTAAGACTTTTATATTTCTGGGAATGTTAGCAAGTTTGGAATTGCTCACAGAGCTTACATTTGTGAAATGCAAAGCGGTTGATCCTGGACCAGGCTGAGACTGAAATCATTACAGTCAAAAAGATGTATACGCAGGAACGTTGAATTAATTCCTCAGTGCAGCATTAACACAGGTTTGTTTTTAGTCACTTAAAGCTCAGTGAAATCCACTCTCCATTAAAGGCAATGTGAAAACAGAATGCTAACTTTCAGTCAGTGCAGAAGGTAGGTGAGCATAGCAGGAAATGCTGGGAACAGAATTAAATCAGTGCTACACACTTTTGTATAAATGGTGTTTCGAGACAGCATTGGAGAGTGGCTTTATCCTCCATTGGCGGTGGCAAAAATCAATCAACCAGATTGCAAAAAATAATTTTAACAAGGGAAAAATAAGTACTGTCTTGCTAGATCTATCTAATAATGACAAAGCCAGTTATAAAGCTGACTGGCTGCTACCCTGGGGGATCACTTAATTCAAAATGTTTCATCTGGTGCCAAAAGCTGACCTGCAGAAGCTGCCATGGCTCATCCCACTGGTACACCCTCCCCAGCAGAGGAAGGTGTAGTGACACCACTGTCCTTTACCAGCTAGTCCCTGTCTGGGGACAAGTTCCCAACCCACAAGTTCTGTCACTCAGAGCAACATACAGTTGTTGGCCAGCATTGCATAAGAGAAAGGTGAGGCCATACTGTGTAATACAGAACTGTAAGAAACCCCTGAAATATTATAAACTGCTCTGCTTCCAGGCAAGCCAACTACTGTGAGGTGAATTCCTTAGACGATATTCCCCAGCTGCCCTGGCAAGGGATGCTTTTGTAATACCCAGTGAGAGGTGTCTCTCACCTTTGAGAGCATTCAGGGTCCCTGACTGGCTGGCCCATCCAGCCTGAGCCCGTGAGGATGGCTGTGTCTTCTGCAGAGTCTGGTGTTCCAATTCCTTTGTCTATCGAACAGCTACATTTTTTTGGCCTTATTCTCCTTTGGCATGTTGTGATGCGAACAAACTGCTCCACTTTTTCTTCTCTGCCTTCAGATTTCAGATTCTTCCAGATCCACTTTTTGGGGTGCGTGTGCTAAACCTCTGCCAACACTACCCCAAGGGATACAGTGACAATTCTCTTCTGTTTGTACTACAGATCCTGTACAGTATCCTCTTTACATTTATTTATATTGTTTTGTTTCATTTTGGAACAGGATTAGAATGAAATGTAACCTATTATACCACAACAAATGGTCTGCACTTCCACCCACAGCATGAAGTTTTCCAGTTCCATCTTGATGCCTCCAAGGCAGTCATGTAAGAGCTATCCTAGTGACTTGGTGTGACAAGTATGCACTTTCACAGAAAAGAAAATGGGCTAATATATAGTACAGATATTAATTCTCACTACGAGGCCATTTTACTGCAAATAAGGCATTTTTCTTTAATAACTCAGATGAATCTTCTTTTCCATCTCATTGATCCATCAACTTGCTGGGCTCTTTTCTAGAGCTGCCCTTTGGCTGTGGCTCTGTGATACACACAGCAGCAGCAGAGATGATGTGAGCAGTCCCTGCTGAGGGCTTGGCCTCACCCAGCTGGTCACAGCCCTCTCCAGTTGACCTTAGGATGCCTCCAGTGCTATGCACTGGGCTGGGCAGAAGGGAGAACGGGAGCACAGGGACAGAAGGAGCACCCAGTGCAGAGGAACAGGGGTGAAGCTGCTATAATCTGAGTGTATTTTGTAAAATACAGATTTCTAATTTGGTTTAGTGTGTAATTTCATTTTACCAATTACCTTTCTAAAGGGGGCGACTGAAGTCTTAGCTCTTCTCTGTCCGTGCAACTCCCTAAGCTTGTGCCCAGTAGGAGCACAGTGGATGTACAATGGTCACAGTGGTGAAAGCAGGGACCTTCCCAGTGGGTTTTTGCTGACCGAGCCTCAGCTGCAAAACCCACCAGTACTGGAAAATCTGCAGAACTTTCCTTACTGGGAGGTCATGAATGGTCTGTGCAGCCCAGGAAAAGGTGTAGACAGCCCGAGAGACACCAGGCCTGTACCTCTGGGAGATGCTTGGATCTAGTGCAGCTTCTCAGCAGCTTGGGCTGTCAGTGGCCTTAGGGCTGCCCCGTCCCCAGGGACAGTCACAGCACATGAGCTGCTCTTTTGTGGGATCTTCACAAGCATCTTGGGCTTTACTGCCATTGAGGTGCTGCAGATGCTGAGGGGTGCTAGTTCTAGCTATTGGGGCGACACTGGAGTGTAAGGTACTGCAGCCTCAAGACAACATTCTGCAGTTTGTTGCCGCTGCTGGCAGCTGCTCCGTGGGAACAGTGGGAGATGCATATTCTGGGATACAGACACCCGAGACAGACCTGGATCTCAGAGCAGGAAGACTGACAACGTCAGGATTTCTTAGCTGGTAACTTTGTACTTGCAGAAATCAGATGAAAGCTTGCAGGATCTGTTTCACCCTATCCTACCTCTCTCTTCCTTCTCACATGAAAAATGCTCCTCCAGCACTTTGCTAGGCTAAGCCAATCCACCCCCAGGAGTCAATGGAGGGGCAGGTGCCTGAACATGAAGTGTGTACTTTAAAACACAAAGCCCAGTCATTAAGTGGGACTAGCTCATCCTGCATTTGCTGAACAGGAGAAGGGATTATTTTACACTGTGAAAGCAACTTTTGTGGGATGCATCTAATGATTATGGAGCGGAAAAAACCTCGCTGGAAAACCTCTTCGTCCACTTGCCACCTTCCTTCCATCCTGCTCTTCCCCACGTACTTCTGACAGCCCTGTGCACACGGGGTGCTCTGGCATTAAAAGTTCAAGTTTCACATATACCATGAAGACTTTAAGACAAGCTTTTGGATTTCAAACACCCCCAGTTTTCTCATGGTCTGAATTTGGATTTACCTTAACGAGGAATCAAGAGCTGCCACAGAAGCTGGCTTGTGACTGAGGTAGTCATTTTGGACTCCCAATGTGGAGTTGTTCCGATTGTTAACACCATTAAGGAAGATCTCTGTTTCTGGATATGTGGGCTTGCTGGTGGGCTAGGGCTTCTGTGGCCATGAGGATGTCATTGTGTTGGGCTTAAAGAGTGGTGATCCGAGCTGATGCAATAACCTGATCTCTGCAAACCTGCTTTTCAGTCCCTGTATTTGTAGGTCTGTTGTTGTTTAAGTTAAGCCAGCAGAAAAACAAGCAGACTTCCCAAGGAGGAGCCTTGCTGGATTTTCAGTATGTCTCTCTCTCTCTCTGAAACTGCCAAGCCTTATCTAGTGTATGCAGAAATATATCAGTGGGAGGCATCTTCTCAATCTTCTTGATGTTATCCTTTCAAACTACATACCCCATTAGCTTGTGTGTGGCTCTAATATAACTGAGGGGGAGGTTATTCAGGAATACCATGTTTCCTTGTTTAAAGTCTGGCTGGAATCTGCATCTTTTATTGTTCCAAGATAAAGGCAGCCCTAGAGCCAGGTATGAGTAAAGTAGTGTCCTTTCCACTCTCCTGCAGAAGGGAGTAAACATTACATAATGCGTGTGTGAAAAGGGCATTTGCATTGTCATTTAGAGTTAAATATTTTTATGTGCTGTATCTGTTACATGATCCTTGCTTTAATTACAGCTAATTGCAATTGAAGCATATACAGTTCTGGTCTACACGGGGGAGCCCAGGATGTTGGAGGCTTATGCATGTGCTTCTAAAAGGCTGCTTCCTTCAGACAACTCGGCTGCTGCTGTGCATTTCTGGTGGTGCTTTCTCACCTGGCCTTGGGGCAGCTCTTTGCTTCTGCTAAATAATGCTCTCTGGGGAATTATTGAGAAGATCTCGGGTGAGATGTCCTGCCCCATTCTGGGGAGGAAGGAGCACAGCCCTTGTGGAGTTCCCAGGTTGATGCTAGTCTGATTCTTACTGCACGCCTGCTTCTTGGAGGTGGCAGGTAGGATCGTGGTGCATGTTGCTCTTTCTGGCTACAAGGGGAAAAAATGTTGTGTTTGGTTTGTCTGATGTCAGCGTGCTGGGGTCAGCATTCCCCAGTTAATTCTGGGGCTGTGAAACCAGGAGCTTTCCAGGCACCTCGCAGCCTCCCCAGTAACTTCAGAACCCCAAAGCACCGAGCTGTGCATCTGGACGGCTGGGAGCACGCACCGAGCAGGGCCAGCCTGCCTTGCTTGGGGAGCAGGCACCTGTACTCTGCCAGAGACTCTGCACCATGCCAGGATGGGAGGAGATCTCTAAAGACTGCCTTAGATTTCAAGCACGTGAGCAGGGAAGGTGTGCTCTGAAAGAGAAAAATGGCAGGCTTATTTTTTGGAGCAAAAGCCTCCTGTTTCTCCTGCCAAAGCAGGCTTTGGAGAGGGCTTTAGTCAGTAAACTTCAGATTAAACTCACTATAAAAAAAGACTGTCTGAGCCACATGCAGACCAGCCCTGATGCAGATCTCAGGCCCTCCATCTCGTAGCCAAATTCTTGTCAGTTTGTGTTCATCCTCTTGGGAAACTGTCTTGTTATTGACAAAATTGATTAGCATTTTCATTTGTGATACTGGACTAAGGCTGAAAATATCCTGGGCTCCATGAGAACAAATTGAAAACAAATCAAAACCAAAACATCATCACTCTTCTTCCAGGAGGAATGCAGAGAATCAAGGCAGAGTCCCTCAGATGCCTCTCAGCTCTGCTACTTTACCACACAGCTTCTCTGAGCTGGACCTATTCATCTTGTGGAAGAGTGAGCCTTGGAAAACCTGACTCCAAGGCTTTGTAGCTACCTTGTAGAGCACAGACTGCAACTTGAAAACCCTGTCTTCTGGGAAGAGAGGAGGTTAAACCACCACTGTGGGTCAGAGCCAGTGCCCAAGTCTCCCCTAGTGAGGCAAGACGAGTCCAGGCAGAGAAGGGAAGTGTCATGCCCCATACCATGTTTTTCTGGGAAAGAAGCAGAGGCTGGTGAGGCCACACCTCGAGTACTGGGCCCCTCACCACAAGAAAGACATGGAGTTGCTGGAGCGAGTGCAGAGAAGGGCAGCCAAGCTGGTGAAAGGTCTGGAGAGCAAGTCCTGTGAGGAGTGGCTGAGGGATCTGGGATTGTTTGGTTTGGAGGAGGCTGAAGGGAGACTTTATTGATCTCTACAGCTACCTGGGAGGAGGTTGTCGTGAGGTGGGTGCAGCCTCTTCTCCCTGGTAGTGACAGGACTAGAGGAAATGGCCTGAAGTTGCACCAGGGGAGGTTTAGATTACATATTAGGAAGAATTTCTCTACTGAAAATGTAGTCAGGCACTGAATGGGCTGCCCAGGGAGGTGCTGGAGTCACTATCCCTGGAGGGGTTCAGAAAACCCATAGATGAGGCACTTCAGGACGTGCTCTAGTGGGATGGTGAGGTGGGGTTTTTGTGGGTTTGTGGTTGGATTTGTTCGGTTTTATGTGTTGTTTTTTCGTTTGTTCTTTTGTTGTTGTTGCTGAAGGCTGGACGCGGTGATCTTGGAGGTCTTTTCCAACCGTGGCAGTTCTGTGATTCTGTAAAGCACAGTGAGCAGGTGTTTTAGTTCCAGCTTTGAGGTGTAAACCGATGGCTGAGAGGGGAGGCGATGGGAAGAGTTGCCAGCATTAGAAATTGGAGAAGTCCTGCCCCTCAGGATGACTCTGCCTGAGGCTTTTGCTTCCTGCCTTCCACAGATGATTTGTCCGAGTCCGGGAGGCTGCGCTGCTTGCAGGAAGAAGTCTCTGCAATACCAGAAGGGGCTGTTCTATGGTGCTTAGTGCAAGGAGGGAACAATCCCTGTGCTCAGAGACGTGGAGCCTCTAAGACGTTTGAAAGCAATGCTGTTTCATAAAGCGCTGAGCAGTTATTGTTTCTGCTCTTGTAGATGACCCAGGAATGTGCTGTTTTTACTGGCACTCAGTGAGACAGCTCTCGGCTGGGAGCTCTCCAAGGCTCCTGGCACGGCTTCGGCATTCCTGCACATTTGACACAATGATTTTAACCAAAATCCCACATGCTTGATATAATCACTCTGTGCCTTTAGAAAGAGTTTTATACCTAATATGGACAAAAAGGGCTCTGCTTTTTCAGAGATGTGACGTGTAGTGAGCAGGTTTGGATCCAGAAATAGACTCATCTGCATTCGCTTAGCGTTGGTATTTTTTTGTGGTCTTTTATTACAACAGGCAGGCACCTGCTGACCATCCAGGGCTAGATTGCAATATCCAGATTTAAAAAGCACAGCTACCCCTCGGTTTTTCTTGATTGACATCTGTGTGGCAGGTAAATGTCAAACACACCATGGGGAAGTTAATCACTGTATCAGCAGAGTCTAATGCTGAGACAAAGCTGAAAATATACTGGCCTCCCATGTGGATACAGAGAAGATGATCAGCCCCTTGGGGTAAACGTGCAGGTGGGCAGAAGCTGGTGGGAACAGACCCTGTTTGCTGCTGGGGTACTGGGGTTTACTGGTCTACCTGCACCCGCTCTGTGCCATGATGGACAAGGCAGCACCTGGACTTCCTTGCGTTCTATCTCGGAACTACATGTGACTGCAGCTGAAGTCAACAAGCTGCCTTGTTAAAGTAACGGCCCCTAGGAAGGATGTGCCTGCTGGTCTGGAGAAAATCAATTGCAACTACACTAAACTGGAATTCTGCATCACAGCTTATTGAAAATGCAGTGGGAATAATGAATGCAGTGGGAAGCTGCTGTGCGGGAGTGTCACTGGTGTGCAGGGGTGTCACTGGTGAGCAGGAGTGTCACTGCAGTGCAGGGGTGTCACTGGTGTGCGGGAGTGTCACTGCAGTTCAGGGGTGTCACTGCAGTTCAGGGGTGTCACTGCAGTTCAGGGGTGTCACTGCAGTTCAGGGGTGTCACTGGTGTGAGGGAGTGTCACTGCAGTTCAGGACTGTCACTGGTGTGCAGGAGTGTCACTGGTGTGCAGGGGTGTCACTGGTGTGCGGGAGTGTCACTGCAGTTCAGGAGTGTCACTGGTGTGCAGGGGTGTCACTGGTGTGCAGGGGTGTCACTGCAGTTCAGGACTGTCACTGGTGTGCAGGGGTGTCACTGGTGTGCAGGGGTGTCACTGCTGTCTGTGTGCGTTGTGCACATGCAGGATGCAGGCAGAGCAGCTCTGCCCTGAGGACCTTGCTAGTGAGGCCGGTGTGGATAGTGTGCTCAGCATTGGCCCAATTCTGCCTGTTTTCCCGTAAAGAAGCTGAATGCAGGCAGTGGTTGTACCCTTCCTGCACACCCAGTGCTGATGGGCCTTTCCCCCAGGGGTACAGGCAGGGCTGCAGGGTCCCGTGAGGGAACACACATCAGTCATCCCAGATCAAACCATTTTCTTCTCTGGGAAATCCTTCAATAGGATGCTGATAGAGGATGCTCTTCATAGGGTTGGGGGGTTTTGGGGGGGGCAGTGGTAGGGAGGATGTGCATCATTGATTCACACTTTCCACTCTTTACCAGTTTGATGTTTCTTCGTGCGTTAATCTGAGAAAGTTAATGATTTAGCTCGTGCAGCTTGCCTTTGTTTAAGTCTGTCAGCTTGCTTTCTGGAAGTTCAGCTCCCTTTGAACTTCACAGAGTGAGTGGGGAACTACAGCCATCATAACCTCCCCTAGCATTGTAGCTCTCATCTCCCAGGGTGGCCCCACTCCTTGTGCTGCAGCGGGAGCAGAGGACAATGATGTTACATGAGTTACAGTCGTAGTTAAATGTGCTTTATGGCTGCAAGATGGAGCGATACTGGAGTCCAGCTCCAATGCACTGGTGATTTCCAAAGTGGATAAGCACTGCTTATGCTTTTTAGTTTCCTGTCATGTGGGAGGAATGCCATGCTTTTCCAAAAGCAGCTCTTCTGACAGAGAAATGCAGAGTGAAAGATGTCACCTGATGGCCAACTGTGTGCACAGAGAGAGGGGTGTATTTCCTGATGACTCCAAATTAACATGTAATTCCAATCTCCTTTTTACTGTTACCAGCCAAGTGGAAAAGGCCCACGCCTACCTGAAGTTTACTGTGTCATCAGCCGGCTCGGGTGCTTCGACTTATTTTCCAAGGTAAGGTGATTTATTTATTTATTTTTCCCCACTATTTCTTTTTAATGTTATTGTTCACTCTGATACTTCCACAGTGATGAACCAGATGCAGAAGAATTTCTTCCTCTGATGGGAGGTAACTGTATTTTACAGTTGCTGTTTTGGATATTCCATCCCTATTATTTGGCTCATCAAAGAATGTCTTATTGCTTCTGTGACTGAGGCAGAACTTGATTCAAAAGCCATCTGGGTGTCTGTATGATCTGGCTGACTGAAGTTTTTTCCATTGTTTTCTAAAGCCGTTCTGTGCTGAGCTGTAATTCTTGGCATCTACAGTTTGAATGATGGACCAGTACTTTTACTCCAACACCCTGTGGAATGATGAGGTTAAGAGAAATGACTATTTGATGAGTGAATTCTATCTGCTTAACTCTATGGATGTGCTTTGTTTATCCTGGGTGGCTAGGAAAGCATGGATGCACTTTTATTTGGCTTCCACATTAATGAATCCAAAGCTGCAGTGTATGCTGATGTGGTTTACCTAGGTAATACCTTCCCTGACAGCTTGAGACAATGAGCAGGGCATTGCAGCTAAACTGAGGGGTTGAACAACCATAGAAACAGTCAGCTGCTAATCAGCTCCAGAGCCACAAGCATTCTTCTTTTGTAAGACAAAATGTCATTAAAATTAACTATTAATAACATTTCTGATTGATTAACATTTCCAAATAGCTCTCTAGCCACCAATTTAGGGCCTCCTAGTCCTCTGAGAGCACACCCTGTAAAATCTAGTGAGCATCTCAGAGTATTGTATGGGATTTGCTGGTGATCTGTGGAGAACAACAACATGTCTAAAGTCAAATGGCTGCCTTCCTCTTTCCAGTTTTGATACAGTGTTCATAGGAGTGTGAGTGATGAAAGACCACGAGATACCAAACCTTGGCTATCATTTATCAGAAAAGAAAAAGGAGTTCTCTGTTTTAATGTGTTAATTATCCTGTTTCTGATAGCCTGCATTATTTTCATCTTTTTCAAAGCCTTTTACACTCACTGTTGTAGTACCTACTGCTAAGACAGACTTGAGAACCATAGGTATCTTTACTTCCAGACAGTTCATTTGGTCATGGTTTCAACAGATGTTTTTAACCATTTTATCTCCTGAGACCTCTGTTCAACTTTTATTCAGTTTAAATGCTCCTTTTTGTTTGTGTTGTGAAGGTTGGTGGGGCAGGGCTATGACACACACACACGTGGCCCCCAACTCCAGCAACGTGAAGCATCAAATAGTGACTGCAGAAAAAGGAGAGATGTGTTGGGCACGTCCCCACTGCCTGCTGGCAGTGTGCAGGAGCACTGAGGGATCTGGAGCACAGCCTTGCCTCAGTGCTACTTCCCATTTGGGCAGCTGCTTTTCTTTGGTGGGGACAGTTGTGCTGCAAATTACATGAAGAATGAAATTCATATCTTCACTTATCATTATCTGCTGTTTCCGTGGACTGGACTGCAAGCTATGTGTAGGGGGTCAGCTTTGCTTTAGTTATGTCTTTACTGTGTTGCAAGGAAAAAGGGGAAACTATGCACCAGTGGATGCCTCTGCTGGCATTTTCTGTCACTAGCTGTCATTGTAAGTCACCAGCTTATGCTTAAGTGTCTTTTAATGTTCTGTTTCAGTTGAAAGCGTTTCCAAGAGCAACAGGGGAAAATGTCTGGCTCAGACCCACTCACTCTTGTACGGCCTTTTGCTTTTGAGTGATGGTTAAAAGATCACCATTTCGGGTCAAACCACTAGCTGCTTTGAAGCTTGCTTTGGGTTGTCTTTGGGTTTATCATCTATATGGTCTGTCTAATGTGGGAAAACTTAGCCGTGATCTAATTTATGTTGGCCCATGTGACCAAAGAGAGAAGAAAATAACAGTCCTCTCTATCTGTAAGAAGTTCCATCTGCGTATTTCAAAACTAGATTGCCTGCTCTGCAGCATGTCAAGCAGCACATGACCTTAGTGCAGGCACCCAGTGCATGCTCCGTGAGGCTGCTCGTGGCTGGCTCCAGCTCAGCACAGGCTGCGACGTGACCGCTGCTGCTGTGGCCAGGGCTCTTCCAGGACCTCTTTCCTGGTGGACTTCTGCTGCTATCATAGTGTGACAGTGTTGCTTTTCTTGCTGGTCTGGCTTTTTCCTGCCCTCTCAGTTGCAATGGAAGAGATGCCCAGGGCAGAAGGAAGGATTTCTCTTTAACAAAGTTTTCAAGAGGTACCACTGAGACGTGATTGTGACCTGCCCTGTGATTCTGGAATCTGTCTAGATCTTCATCTCCCTCAGCTCACCTTGCTGTTCAGGCAAAATCCCTGCAATATACATCCTTTTTGCTATGCTGAATCTTCTTTCTCATTTCCAGATTTGCTAGTTCTTCCTTGTCTCTGTGTTAACTGCATTCACAAACAGGCTTCATTTTGTAACAGGAAAAGGTATCATTTGTAGAGTATGATTGAACCCCGTGGCTTTAACAGTAGTGAAGAAATACATGGCAGAGGAGAATTAAACTTGGATCTGCCATGTGTGGAGACACGTGTGGGTCAGAAGATGCTTCAAAAGGGTATGTGATGCTGACATGTTCTGTATCTTTCTTCTGTCTTACTAATGGATCAGATCCTGGATGAGGTTGAAAGGAGAAGGGGAATATCTTCTGCCTTGGTTTATCCATTTATGAGGAGTCTGATGGAATCTCCTTTTCCTGCACCTGGAAAAACAATCAAAGTCAAAACCTTTCTGCCTGGAGCTGGAAATGAGGTAAAAAGCAACTGCAAACATTAAAAGTCAAAGCCTTCCCCCTCACCACTCCAATATCAAACAGCAGAAGACAGGAGACATGGGGACACTGCAAGGGGTGTGAAGCCACACACATCAAAGTGCAGGACCCGTGCCAGTGTTGATGTGCTAAGGCTGGTTCCCAGTGATGAGCATAAGCCAATTTATTGTTATGTGTTTGCTGTTTTACATGTATTGATAAGTTGTATTTAACAAAAAACCACAAACACCATAAATGTCCCAGTACTCCTGGCCCAGTGTAGTTAACAGACTACAGAGTTGCTGGGCTTTGTCAGAAGGATAACAAGCAAGTGTAAGTACCCTATGCTGGCTGTACTTGAACAGTTCAGCAGCTGGTTGTTCTTGCAAAAACCTCATTACTGCTGGTCCTGGCCTTGGTAGGAGGAGTGACCAGCAGCATCTAAATGGCTCTTTTTGGCAAGAAATGCCCTTTAACCAGCTCTGAAAGAAACAGTCTATATTTGGAAAAGCCTGTCAGAAAAGTTTTCGTGTGTGCACGCATATAACAGATTTTGTTTCCTTTTAGTACTGACTCGAGTAGCTAGAAGCTTAGAGTTGTACAACAAATGCCTTACTGGAAAATGGCGATACTGGTGCCTTGCTTAAAAGGGTTTTTGTAACTTGAGGCTTGCCAACCATTTGCTGGGTTAAATTCTGCTCTCTGCATGTTCTTGTGTTAGCATCCAGGAGCTCCCCTCACCTGGGCAAGCCTGTAGAGGAAATACATTACTGCAGATAGGAATAGAATTTGGCCCAGTTAGTGAAAGCAGAGGAAAAAAAAAAAATCCCCTTTCAGATTATTTTACACTCCTTAGGGTTAATTTTACTATTACTATTTTGACATTGAACAATATTTTCTCCAAGTGTCATGTCACTGACTTCAATGGAGTGGGCCAAGTGGAGATGTCACTTGGTTTGAAACGTCAAGGGTTCCTTGTGTAAGTGACTTGCAAGGCATGTTTAAGTCCCAGACATTTTCTTCTGGAGAAGCAAAGGAAAACTGAAAGACTGATCGGTAACAGTGATGAGATCTGATAATGCTTTTTTGACGTGAATATATCTGGGAACCATGGATCTGCAACTTCTCTATCCTCTGCTCAAGCTTCTGAACTCTCCCAGAGAAAAACATTGTGATAATTCCAAACAAACAAACAAGTCTCTCCTGGCTGAGCTGTGCTCTGTTATGCTAGCACAAACTCGTTATTTAAATGGAATGCACTTAATTAGGAACAGAGTCTTGTCCTTCCATTATGGCTCCTCTGGCCTAAACAAAGATGATGATTAATTGGGAAGCAGACAGTATATTTCTTTGCGATGAGCAGACTGAAGCAGAAGGCTTTGGCAGGCCACAGAAAACATCCATGGCATTTAGAAAAGCTGCCATCACTTGCGTCGCATCCTACCCCGCAGCGAGATGTTAGCGCTGGAAGTTTTGCAGTAAAACCAGCTCCTCACAGTTTGGTACCTAAACACGATTTGACCTTGGGATGCCAATGCTAGGGAATGCAAATGGGCACCTTTACTGAACACGAGGAAGAGGGAGACAGGCCCTGTTTCCCAAGGAGATACTAATGACCCACCATTGCTCTGCCCTTTGACTCTTCCTGCTGTCTGAGGCACCAGCTGAGCGATGGGTACCGAATACTCTGGCACCACGATGCCTCTGCAGTTCAGGCTTAAAAAAGATGAAATCTGTACACAAATAGTGTTGTAAGAGTGAATTTCTTTTTACAGTCCTGTGTTACTGACCACAAACAATGCTACAACTAGGCTGACATGAACCGGTTTTGGTTCCAGTATCCTGTGGTCTTGATCATATCCTTAAAAGAGTGTTTGTGAGGAATACTGTACGGGCTGCTCCAGCTTGAACTCAATACAGTATGCTTGTGGAATGTGGTGTCAGGGGCATGAAAACATAAAAGTGGTCTAAAGCAATAAAGTGATGGTGATTTTTGGACATGGAAAGATGATGTATCTATGTTCCTGTTAATATGTCTGCAGAGATTTCAACACAGCTTCAAGTTGGGCAACTTTTCCCCTTTCCCTTCTGTTTCCTCAAATTCCTCAGTAGTTCATCGTCTGCTGTCTTGCACTTCAGATTTTTCTCCTTCTGTTACTCTCTTCTTCATGTTATTTTTCCCTCTTCTTTTTTCTGTCCTCCACCTCCAAGTTCCCCATCTGAGCATGGCAATTGCAGAGTAAAAGGAAGATATAATAAAGGAATCGAGCAAAAGGCATTTGAGAAAAGGAAGGAGAGGGCCTGAGGTCATGGATGAAGTATGAAAATTAGACTTTAAAGGGATGTCACAAGTCACCATCTAAGACCTTGTCCTGACTCCCCAGTTAAGTATATATATGCACATATCTTTATGGCAAAAAAAAATTAAGTTTGAAACCTTATCTAGTGAATTATGCATCATAAAAGAGTGAAAATGAAGTAAATTGAGTTTAAATTTTGCCCAGCCATTAAGTTCAGTCTCTGGCTCCTATCCAGAGGTGAATTTGAATTGCTAGCCAAGTTTATAACCACATTTGCCTTGTCTTTATGGCTGTTTCAATCCTGTAAGCTTCCTGCTCCCTTGTTTCCAGTCTGTCACTTGCTTCATACCGTTGACTCAGCCAAGCTTTACATCTCTGACAGGGTGTTTAGAAGGCAGAGTTACGCTTCCCTCAGAAATGCCAGCAGATGTAATACACACAACTGTATTCTGGGAAGAAGACTGACCTGATAGCAAATTGTGTAATGCTCCATTTCTCTGGAGCTCTGCAGCTCCAGCCTCGGTTTGCCAAAGAGGATAGGGGTCCTTCTCTGGGTCTCCTCGACAGGAAAGCATGGAGCAGTGCTGGAGGGGCCGGGGTGCCCGGTGGCCCTGGCCCTGTCAGCCCTGAGCAGGATGCTGACTGCTGTTTGTTGGATGCCTGCAGGTCATTGAGCTGCGGCGGCCCATGGACTCGCGCCTGGAACACGTGGACTTCGAATGCCTGTTCAGGTGCCTCAGCGTTCGTCAGATCATCAAGATCTTTGCATCTCTCCTGTTGGAGCGGCGCGTGATTTTCGTAGCAGATAAGCTCAGGTAAGTGGCAAAAGGACCTGAACCACACGTTCAGGGCAGTGCTATCTCTGGATATGAGAAGCTTTATGAAATGACTGGAATGGTTGTCAGATGGGAGGATCTGCTCGCTGTAACATTTAAATATTTTTTACATCAGTGGAAGTTATTTGCATCGGGTGGAGCACACATTCACTAGCGGTCGCTAGCTACAAAGTCACAAGCTCTTGCTTTCCCATCTCTAGGAGGGCAATGGCAATACTCATCTGCTTCATAGTCAGCAAATGTTTGCACAGCATTTTGAAGCAATACAGTCCTAGCAATACTTCATTTCAGGCTTTGGACAGGATACTCATAAACAGCAGGAGATATGGTCACTGCAGTGCTTTGCCTTGTAGCCACACTGTGCAGCTGGGTGGGGAAGTGAGGTGCTGAGAGTTCATCTGGTTTGCTCCATGTGGTCCAGAGAGTTCATTAGGGGGCTAGGGCTCCAATCCTGCAGTGCCAAACCCATCCAGTGTGGGAGCATTAAGAATCTTATTGCGGTCCATCCCAACTAGTTAGGATACTTTTCTTGGTGCTCACATGACCTGAAAACCTTTCCTTTCTCAAGTTCCATCTTGGGTTCCTTGCTACACCCTTTCAACCAGACCTCTTACTTCTCTCCGACACGAACTCACCCCAAGGTGTAAGGAGTGAGAGTGACAGGTCACAGCTCCACATGGCCTTTACCAAGGAAATGAGAGCTCCGTGTAGGCACCGCTGCCCTCCAGCAAAGAAGCATCCCTGTAGTAGAGGCTTGAGTAATCCACACAGAAAAGAGTGGGCATTGTAAAGATGTTCTTTGCAGTGGCATAGTAAATAGTAACAGACGGCAAAAAGACTGTAATATATTAGACTTGGGAACATCCAGTGTCTTTTAAAAGGACACAAAAGACTGTATGGGTGGTTAAAAACACAGATGGCTCTCCCCAAACAAACTCTGTTAAACACTTTATCAGCCCCGACCTTCTCTGAATGACCGCCAGCAATAATAGCTGCGCTTAGTGGCCGCCAGTGGATATAATAGCAAAAATACTTTGCATAGTAAAGCTTTACAACCTTTAGGGGAGAATTTCTTAAAGCTGCAGAGCCTTCTCAGGTTATAAAGTTACTTCCTTAGCAGTCTTTTTTGTTGTCTAGAACAACAGGAAAGTTTTATTTCACCCCTGCCCTTGTCCATAACCCTGAGTTTGAATGACCGTTTGGGATGACTTAATTTCACATAAACTCCTGGTGAGAGTTGTGTAGCTAGCCCAGGTTTCTGCAGTACTTCAGTAGCTATGTGGGTCACACCATGAATACTGGGGCAGGTGGCTTTTGAAAATACTGTTGGCATTTTCCTTCTGACTCTTTTTCGACAGCATGCTAACTCACAATGTTCTATCTGTTTCTGTTTAACCATTCACTTAGCAGAATTAGTGATCCCCACAAGTCTCAGAATGACACAGGTCTGTGTTCCTTCAAATGGCACAATGATTTGAGTGAAAAACTCAACAAGTAAACCTGCTTGGACAGGCTTAAGGCAGCTTGGCTTGGAAAACACTCATGTTGACAATGCTGAGAGCTGATGGTAACCCAGGACTTCATCAGGCAACCAGGGCTTTATCCACATCACAAGCCTGACTTGGAAGCTAACAGCTCGGGTTGCCTGTGCAGTTACCTGTCTCCTGATAGCTGCCTCATCCTTCAGGCCTGAGGGCTGAGGATAACAGTGTCCTGCTTGAAGGAGAGCTGCTGCTCTCCCTTTTGGCACACAGAAATAGAGCACCAGCACCCCCAGGAACCAGAAATTATAAAGATCCCTTTCGGTAAACATGTATCCAAATGTTGTGCTCTCCTGCAAAAACTCTTGTTTCTGTTGGGAACGAGCCACTGGGTAAGGGACCATTGGCGTGTACTTGGAGAAGGGAGAGGATTCAGATGGATCCAAGAGGCTCATGGGATTTTGTGGTTGCTCCTGTGAGAAGGGACAGAACCTTTCTTACAAAATGACTTGGAGACTTTATCTGCCTGTACCCTTTATTATCTACGTACGCTTTGCTTTGCTTTGTTTTGTTTAAAAGGAGTATGACAAAATCTGATGCCCTTATCTAGCCCCTGAATTAAGACTTGTGAATCCTGAGCTCTCCTTCTGAACCCTCCAATCTGCTGCGTGACACATGCTGGAAACGTAGCTCCTCTTTCTGAGCTTCTGTCTGGGATCGGGAATGCTCCAGGAGGGAGTCTGCTTCTTGTTGGGTGTGCACACAGCTCTGCTCGATGCAGTGTGGGCCCTCTCAGCATGGGCATCTAGGGGGTACTGTGGCATGGAAACTAATAATCTGTCCTTTGACAGAGGCCTGGAGAAAAGGGACAGTGGATTTAAATTCAATACTTACTGAGGTTTTCATGGTTTAAATGGGGATGAAGCCTAAAATGAAACACTTTGGCTTTGAGCTAATAACTGTCTGTCTTGGAACCGTTGCCTTGTGGGACGTGAGTTTTGTTTACGGGTGTTACGGTTGAAACCCAAGGAGTTTACCAGTAATGTGGGAAAAAAAACATAAGTGAAATATCTTACAGGTCCAGTCTGTGGGCCCAAAGAACGAGAGCAGGAAATTAAAAAGATTTTACAAGGGTTTGATTTCTGCATGTACTCAAAAAGTAGCTTAGAAATAAATGTTGCTGAGTATTAGGCTCCAAACAATGAGATGCAATGGGCTTTCATGGCCGCCTGTCGAACAGGTCTCCAAGCAATAAATGATTTCACACATTATACAAGTTCAGGAAAGTCATGCCTAGGGAAGTGAGATTCATTCAATAAATTTGTTATTTATGGTTCTTACTGAGCCTAGGATGTGAAAATGTATAGTCCTTGATCTTTGTGCACAAGAGGCTGCCATTTTTCAACACAGAAAGCGATGCTACTGGCAACGAGGAAACAACAGTCAGGCTTTGAATGACAGGATATTTATGAGGTTGCCTTGGGTAGATATGTGGTTAGGTTTGTTTTGGGTCTTTTTTCCAATAAGTTGCTTATATATTTTTTCCTGTCTAAAGTTGGGTGAATAAATCCCTGCAGCTATTTGCTTACCTTCAAAAATGAATTTGAGTCTGCCAGTGACCTTTCAGTATTTTGCTTTCCATGAATGGTGAAGAAGACAAAACAGAAATAAAGATAACAAAAGAAACTTGGAATAATAATAACAACTCATAAAGAGGTAACTTAAAGCTCCAATTCCTTAAACATCTGCTGAAAGCACAACTGAAATGGTACGTCCCATCCCAGTTCCAATCCTCATCCCAGCTGAGAGCCCCTGTTTACATTCCCAGCACTCTGCCTCTTCACCCCAACTCTGAGACAGTCCCCCAGCTGCCAGCTGCCAAGGGAGAGCTGCTCTGCTGCAGTCCTCTGGGCTTCGAAAAGCGAGGCAGCAGATGCTAAATCAGTGGGTTCTGGGGCTCAGGGAACATTGCTGTTGCTGCAGGCACAAAGGTAGCAACAGAAAATAAATAGAAAGCAAACACTGGAAGAAAAATATTTCTCTGCTTGTTTTAGTTTTATGCTGGGGAAACAAATTTGTGGCCATGTTTGCTGAGGAAGTGATGTGTCTGCCTGTGTGAGAACAGTCTCTTTGCCTTTTCCACTGACTGTTTGGAGAGGGGAAAGGAAAGCCTTGGGCACCTCACTGTCCTTTCGTTATAACCCCAGTTTTTATAAATAAAAGCCACTCTTGCTGTATTCCACTGTATTGTGAAGGGGTGAGTGTATCTTGCTTATGTTTGACATGTGGGTCCAGTCCAACACCAGCCAGAATCAGTGGGAGTGTTTGGATGAGGCTTGTCTTTTGCTGTGGATCTAAACCCTAGAATATTCCTTTCAGTGGCCTTCCTGATGCTTTAGGGGATGTTAAGGGCTTCTATAGAGTCCCTGCTCTTGTAAAAGACAAAATAACTTTTCATTGTTGTCCATTTTGGTTTTATATGAGATATTTCAGCTTCTTTCAGTGAAGCAGGAGCATGGGCCTCAAGGAAAAATAATCTCTGTTGACAGCAATGGGTTTTATGCTCCCAGACCATATAGGTGAACTTGGAAATGTAGCCCAAAGTGTAGATGGGACAAGTGTTTCTCTAAGTGCCAGTGCCAGCTCAGGAAGTGCTCCCTCCTGCTCCCCCTGTCTGCTCCTGCCCTGTCCCCCCTCTCCCTCCCCCAGAGGCTGCCAGCCCGACCACAGTAGGAATTACTTGGTTTGCGTTTGGTGGCCACCGGTGACTTTGTCTTCCCAAGGGGAGTTTTTTCCCTGCCCGTCTGCCAGCTCTCGTCCCCTTGGCCAACACACGATGTGTGTGTGAAACCTTCCTCTGCAGCACTTGCCCCATGAAGTCAAGAGGTGCCCTTGCAAGCTGAAACAAGGCACCTATGACATGGGAAGACTTAATCCTGTTAAGGACAAGAAGCATTTATCCTGTTAAGGACAGCAGCTTCCCTACCCCTCCTGTTTTGGATGGCCAGGAGGAATCTGTCTTTCAGCACAACTGTCAAAAGTCCAGGCAGATCCCAGACCTGACCAAAGGTTGTGGGCTCCAGACAGAACCACTGACTAATATGGGACAGAAGCACAAATATGTAAATACTGGGGGAAGTCATCCCGCAGGCACCTCATTCTCAGCTTGGTGGAGCAAAAGGGGAGCAGCGTGGGCTTGTGTTCAAGGGCAAGAGCTTTCAGCACAAACAATGGCATTGCCCTAATCTCACGGCCAGAGGCAGCTTTGGGCTGTCTGTGCTAAGCCAGGGATGTTTAGGGAGTCCTCATATTGGAATCTGTTGGTTTGGGGGGGATCCTCATATTGGAATCTGTTGGTTTGGGGGGTCCTCATATTGCAATCTGTTGGCTTGAGAGTTGTGAGGCCACGCCAGAAAGCAGCGCAGTAGCAGCTGAGAGCCAGGCTGGTCCCCGCCTCTCAGTGCCTACCCAGAAAAACAGTATTAGGGATCCTTGAATCTAGCAGAAAAAAATCACAGCGTGATCTTGTAGCTCAAGTTCAAATGTGCAAATTTAAATAGGAGGTAAGTGACAATGTTGTAGTAGTAAGAGTCAACTATTGTTCCTCAGCTTTGTGGCAAGGTCAAGTGGAAAGGAAAGAGTAGCTAAGCTTTTGGGCAGATTACTAAAGTGAAAGTTCATTCCCTCTTTCCTTATTGTTCATTTTTTTTATTAACAAAAGTAAGAGATAACTCCTGGAAAGCAATCACGGCAGTGACAGGCCTGCCCAGACTCACCTGCTGCCTGGGAATGCTCCTTTTCAGTAGTGTCTCATCTCGAAACACTTGTAAAATCTGCCAGCCTGCAGGGTAAAAGGTAAAACAGCCTGTGCTGGGACAACGAGAAGTGTGCTCAGTCAACAGGCAGCGAGCTTTGGCTGGTCATAAGGATTTCCTTTACTTTCCCCTGTCACAGAAACCTACACAAAAAAAAAAGGTGAGAGAGATTTGGCAACAAACACGCACCAGCAACCAACTCATGAGGGATAATTCACTGTTACCAGTCTCTTACTGGTCTGTACAGTTTATGAGCACAGGCTACAGGAGACAAAACTGTTTTCTCTCGGTCCCATCTGGCACGGTCGTACACTGAGCTAGAAGTCCAGTTCTTTGTCTCAGGGAAAACCTGGTTTTTTTTAGTTATGAGCTGTGCATTGAAGAAAGAGATGTTTAGAGCTGCAAACTACTGTACCCATGGAATGTGTAGCAGCTCCCAGATCTTATGTGTAAACCCAGGAGAAGTATGGGAGGCTGACATTTCTTCTGGTATTTTTTTATCCAAAGGTCGAGAAGTGCTTTCTTAATACTGTCAGAGTGATTGTGCTTGTCTGTTCTGACATGCTGAACATAAGCTGGAGAATTTATTCCACTAATTTCTGCAGTGGAAGGAATGAGCCCTTGTATAATTATCCAATATGTAATCGTGCCTAGCAGACAGAATTTATTCTACAGCAAAAACATCCATTTCTCATGTAAGTAACCAGAGAGTTTCCATTTCCTCCAGTGAGAGCCAGATCAGCCCCCGCTGAGGAGTGATTTAGAACCCACAGACCACCCCTGCTTTACCTAAGGGACAACAGCTTGCAGCTCCCTTCAGCTTTTAGAACACAAGCATCCTCTGAGTCTGTTACCTACTCTGCAGCCACTTTCCTTTTGTAAGACTTGGGTTTTTCTCAGTCTGCTTGCACTACAAAGCATCACTAAGTATAAACATAAATATATATATATATATACACACTTAAAAAACCCTTAAACTTTCTGTAGTTTCTGTGAATATTTGGCCTGATGTAGCTGCAATTCCTTGATATTCTGCTTCTTTCTTTCCTACCAAATAGAGCTTTTAATCTTCTTTGAGTAGGATGTTTGTCTGCAGCCCGGTCCTGCAAGACACTGAGCACCTTGACCTGCAGTCGAATTCCAATTCTGTGTGTTCAATGTGATGTGAAATTGGTGGTTAAAGGTAAATAGCAGGGCTGTCTCTCAAGATTTCTGAGAGAAATGTTGCACTTTATTCCACCCCTCTCAAGAGATACTTAATATTTTGTACCGCTTGGATTCGCATTTCCCTGGCACGTAGACGCTGTGATGACTGATGTCAACAGAGGAGCCGGATGTGGACTACAGGAAAATGTGTGTCAGGCAGAAGACACAGACCAAGAAACAAAATGAACAAGTCTCTGGTTTGTCTGAGATTCTGCAGTCTCAGAGAAAAGCAATCAAATAATGACATGTTTAATATGCAGAACCTTCGCTGGCATTTTTAACGTGCCATATCACAAGAGGGGTAGAGCTCGTATGATTTTCCTTATCCCACTCTTTCTTCCTGCCCTCTTTTCCAGTGGTATTTATTCATGTCACTTCAGGATTTGGCCCATGCCCTACAGGGGGAAAACATCATTTTTCCACTTATGATTTGTGCAACAAAATTCTCTCTCCTTTCCCTTTCCCCATGAAAGGAAAGGGGCTAAGAAGATGACGGTGTTGTTTGGTAATTCCCTTCTGGATTGCTTATTGCCACAATAACGCTAAGTTGTAATATTTTCCCAGTCTGGCTTCTAGCTCCTCACGAGGGGATTTAGATTCCCTCTTTTCAGCTTTTGAATGAGGAGGATTAGGGGGTTGGGATTGTTCTTCTCCTCCTTTGTTACTACAGAGAAAAATTCTTCGTCCTACTTTGCAGCTGTCGTGTTGTTAATAGTGCAACGATTGCCTGCAAATCTGAAACCACCAGTGTGAACATTAACAAGGACTGGTGGGAGTGAAGGCCCCAGTGTGGAAAGAACAAGTAGTTAACATTCCTCTGGAGCACCTGGGCCAGATCCACTTTTGTTATGGATTTATGATAAGAAGCTGTCCTGTGGGAAGGAACTGGGTAACTCTGTGGGCACTAAAGATAACTTTCCACTTTGAAATGTAGGGTTGTTTTTTTTTTCCCTCGTAACCACCTGACAAAGCTTGGGCAGATGGCTGATGTGTCAAAGCGATGACTTTTTGCCAAAAATCCCATTTGCTTGAGCTTTGTGGAAAGTATAGTTGAATGCCAGTTGCTTGAAAAGCCAAATCCTCATTCTGAAGAGCACTTTGCATGTCTCTTTCTCCAGGGGCTTTCATGCGCTTCTTTTACGCACAAGTAGGAGCAAAAAATAATCTCTTCATTAAAACCACATTCCTCTTTAATCAACTTTTCTCTGCTTTCTTTTAAATTAAGTATGTACTTCAAAGCTGTTCTCTGAGAGAGATATCTCCTGACAGTGCATTCTCTGGTCTGCAGCTCTCAGCTCCATGGGATGCAACCTTGATCTGTGCCGTGAGCAAGGGCTGTGCCTTGCAGGTTATCTCTGGAAGCTCAGACTGCCTCTCAGGTGTTCCAGGAAGGTGGGAGTTGGATTCTGAGAACATAGCTCTTAATGAAGTACAATAATTTACTACTTTGTGTAATGTTACAACTTTTGGAAATTTTGCATAAAATATGTCTCCCGATATTTGGATGAAAACCCAAAAAGGAAGCCTCCTGTGCAGTCAGAGCAAACCCTGCCTTTCCTCTTCTTTGCTAATATGCCCAAAAGAGTCGTGTAATTCTACACTGAAAACCTGAATTACTTTGACAAATCTGGTGGCTTTAAAATAGGAACCCCTCAGAGCACATCATATTTCAGCCCATTTCTGTTTAGCAAGGAGACATCATCCCAGCAGGGTAGATGGCTACTGGGTGCTGGCTGTTCCTGAGTCACCTCCTGGCTGCACCATGGCACTGTAGCTCGTGCCTTAAGCCGTTGATCGTGAGTTGCAGTTGGGTACAGGTTGCTGCAGCAGCCCTCCTGCATACCGACATGGGCTGCCAGGAGCAGCACAGGTATAATCTTTGGTCTCTTTGTTGTCACCTTAGAAAATATGAACATTTAAGTCCCTTGTTCTTAGCATGTTCCTTAGGTCATGTATGATCTGGAGGTTCTGTGACGTTCTCTGTTCTGCTGTGGTGGGACATTTACAGTGACAGAAAAGCTTTTCTGTCCACGTGCTTCTGAACAAACGTTCAGCAGTGAAAAGACAGGCAAGTGCCATGACAGACCCTCACACCTCCTGCTCCATGTTGCCCGCTACGCTCCTAACGTGCTGTGGGGACGCGCTCAGCTGACTGCAGTGAGGTCGCTGGTGCCAGCGTACTGGTAAGAGAAGACAGCACGCAGCAGGTGAGCATGTTGCAAGCTTAAGCTAAAGGGGGTGTAGTTACAGAAGAATTTATGGATGACGATGCTGCCCACTCAATTTTCTGTAAAATATGGTGAGTGAGCAGAAAAAGGAGACAGACAGCAATGCAAACCACTGGGCAAGTCTGCTTCGTGAGCTGTGCTCGATGCGGCAGCGTGGCAAACCGTGGCTCCGTGAATTGAAGTCAGAGAAAACAAGTCCAGAAACTTGGTTGTAACCAAGTGTTTATTATTAAAAAAAAAAATTAAAAAACTCCTACCTGGAATCATCAGTTGCACTGAGGAATTGGTGCCTGAGCTGTCTGTAACTCACCTGCAGTAGTCACTGGACTGTGTCCCAAAATTAACTGTGTCTCTGGTACCCCACCGATAAGGAACGGCAGCGCTGCTTTCCCCTGACAGGTGTGGCCATGGTGTGATTGCTTTATGAGAATTTTACAAGCTTGGCTTTTCTCAAAATGCACTGTAGAGAGCACCAGATAAAACCTGAAGTGTGACTCATTTCTTGTAAAACAACGTTTGGCTTTGGCTTGTTTCCATGGGGGGAAAAACCTTCCGTTTGAGGGGTCTGAAGGTTAAGTAGCTTCGCTCTGTGTTGCAAGTGTAGTTAAAAAGATCCTGCAAAGGACAATAACTGATAATTGGGTTGATGTGATGTGGAAAATATGTGTTTCCTCCTCAGCCGGTGCCCCCCTCTCCCTGCCAGTGGTGTTGCTGGGGCCCTGTTTGCACTATGAGATATCACAAAGGTCACTTACAGCAAACATGTCAGCGTTCAAATGAGGGGAGCCACTGTGGCTTGACAATCCTGTCAGCCCTGGCAAAAGCACGGTTAGGGGCTCACTTTAGCCTCGGGCTGCTGCTTGCCACATGGGGCAAGCCTGGCTCTGGGGGTGAGTGAGGAAGCAGTGGCTGGACCCTGGAGCTGATGGGCACGGTGCAATAGCAGCGCTCCCACTTCAGTTCTTGAATAATACTTTTTCTTTGTCAAGCTCCTGTGCAGAGTGGGGGATTTTCACCTGCTTCTGGACTGAGTTGTTTGCCTGCCGCTAAGACAAGGTAATATATGTTAGTCCATAACAGAGAGAGGAGCTCTCTCATTTGTGCTTTAGAGAGCTCTCTGCCCAGCTGCAGAGATGGACGGCAGCAGTGTTTGTTGTAGCGTATGCAGTGATTAAGTTCTGAGATGTTCAGAACTGGCTGCTGCATTTGAGCTGGCCCACACAGCCTCGGCTCAACATGATCCTCGCGTGAATTATACACGTTCCTCTCTGTCACAAGCACCCTTACACTAGTGAATTCCCTATTTTATTTAGGCACTAGGAGCAGAGCTTTCTGTTGGCACATCTCCCCTGACACCAGGAGAAAAAATAACCTGCACGTACAGGTTTGTCCATATTTCTTGACAAGAAGGGTGTTGGGTATTGATCAGAGATACAGTATTAGCTGCATACTTTAGGCCAGCTACTAAAGACCTCATGTTCTTACTCTTTGTTTACCTCTTAAGTGATTGCTTTTAAAAATAAATCACAATGCAAGATGTTACTCTGGCTTTTACAGAAACTTGCTCAATTTTCCAGGTAATATGCACCCACTACTTGGATTTTAAACACAGAATCACAGAATGGTAGGGGTTGGAAGGGACCTCTGAAGATCATTGAGTCCAACCCCCCTGCCAGAGCAGGGTCACCCAGGGCAGCCCACACAGGAACAGATCCAAGTGGGGCTGGAAAGTCTCCAGAGCAGGAGACTCCACAACCTCTCTGGGCAGCCTGGGCCAGGCTCTGGCACTCTCACAGGGAAGAAGTTTTTCCTCATATTGAGGTGGAACCTTCTCTGCTCATGTTTATCGCTGTTATTCCTTGTCCTGTTGCTGAGCACTACAGAGAAGAGATTGACTCCTTCCATTTGAGACTCACCTTCAGATATTTATTTATAGACATTGATAAGATCCCCTCTGTCTTCTCTCAAGACTCAACAGCTCCAGTTCCCACAGCCTTTCTTCACAGGGGGGATGCTCAAGTCCCTTCATCACCCTCGTAGCCTCCGTTGGACTCTGTCCTGTAGATTTTTCCAGCTGATTGTGGATTGCAAAGCACTGTTTGTTTTGTAAACCAGCAAGGAATGGCAAAGTCACCACTGCGTGCTACGTTTGCCTGCACTGACACCTTCTAGGAGTGTCAGCAAGTTTTGTTTCTCGTTTTGTAATGATTTGTCAGATAAGAGCCTCAGTTATCATTTAGGACTGCTCTGCCATTATGTGTGTTTGTATAGGTATCTATATATATCTGTATCTATAGATATATAGGTATCTATGTATCTATATATTACATGGACACGTGTAATGTATTCACCCAGTCAGAGCTACTCTCTGCTCTGGGCATTCCAGCCTTACTTCAACTCCCTTGCTGTCTCCAAACATCTGTCCTATCCAGGGCTCTAAATCCATCAGTGATTCAGGTGCAGGTTTCTAAAGGAGAACATTGCCAATTTGAAAAGCACATTGAAACTGAAAAGATTGTTAGTGTACAAATAAGTATTGCAAATGATTTAAGCTACAAGAATATTTTAATGCATTTAGTTTGGGTGTGAATAAGATGCCTCGTGTCAGTATACGTGTTGTTCTCCCTATTTCATAAAAAAAAAAAGAGATGTAGTAACAAAGCCACTGTTTATTCAAACCAAATTATCTGAACCATAGCTCGGCTGTGTGAGGCAGGGATGAAGGGAGCTGACTGAGTCGAAACCTTTCAAAGGGCTTTTAAGGTTCTCCCTCTTTAGAAGGGAAGTGTCTGCATGGGAGTTGGGTTGGGGGTTTGGTTTTGTGGGGTTTTTTGTATTTTTGGGGTTTTTTATTTGGTTTTTTCCCCCATTTTTTTTTCGGTTTCTATGTTTTTGGTTTTTTTTCTTATTTTTTTTTTTTTAACTTCACACCAAGAGGAATCATTTTTTCTGTGTGCACTGAGATTCCTCCTCTGTTCTTTCTGGGTCCCGGAGAAAATGCTCTAGGATATAGCAGATTTGGCCAGAGAGTCTCAGCTGTTTCCTTCCTCACAGGAAAAGGAAAATGATGGACTTAAATCTGCATGGAAAAAAGGAGCTTGCCTGCAGGAGAGAGATGGTTGCTGTGTGTAGTGACAGGAAGAAAATGGGAGCTATAGAGGGAAAAAGGGGTTAAAGTGCTGCTGTTCCTATTGAACCGCAGACCAGAAGCAATTCAAAGAGTTCGTTATTTCTTGACTTGTTGTTTTTTTTATCCCTTGCCCCTGGACAGGTACTTGTGGCTGGGAGTTGTGGTTGGAGACTTTGTAGGGAGAAGGAGGGAGAGGTCATTCCCTTCCCACGGGCACTGTGCAGCCCTGGCTGATGCTGGGATGCCCAGGGCAGCTCTGTGCTCCCCCTGCTCTGCTGGAGGTCCCAGCTAGAGAGAAGTGGTGGTCCAGTGTTGGGGAGGCTGGTCTGGACAGCTGTACCTAGTTTAGAAAATAGGTTTTGGGAACTGGAAATATTTGCTGTAGTCTGAAAAGCACACATGAGAGATTTCTGACTTTTCTCATTTATAAAATCTCAGTTTTCTTAGTTGTTCTGCAGCCAGTGCTGCTCTAACCACAGTCATTATTTACACCCTGGGAGCACAAGCAGCCTGTTGTTGTTTAATTTACTGGAATAAGTGTAATTCTTTAGTGAATAGTTGAAATTACTAGGTGTAGGCAACAGCATTAAATAGCTTACCAAGTGACACACAAAGCTTTGGTCCAAAGCTTATCTTTTTTTTTTTTCGTTTTGGGTTACCAGAAAGATTCCTCCTGACATTCTGCATAGAATTTTTATCTGCTTAATATCAAACAGAGCTCTGGTTTGTGTAGTTGAAATGGTGACCCTTCTTTTCAACCCCCTGCTTGTGAGGCTGCTGGGTTTGGCAGCGATAGCTCCGTTTTCAGCCTGCCTGGAAGATGCGCTCCCTGCACAGCAGAGGTCACTCTCAGTTTGTGGTTGAGACGTTGTAAGGCTGCTTATCAAAATGTAGCACTGAAAATATTAATGTTATGACTAGGAAATTCGTGGGCTTGCGTTAGCTTTGAAATGAAATGCGATGAATTTTAAGAAAAATCTCTTTTTTTCTTTTTTTTGTGGAAGTAGAAAGTGAAGATGACTATAAGATTTGAAGGGAACTTCAATAGCCGTAAGAAAAAGTGGCATATACCCAGAATTTCATCATCTTTGGTATGGTTTATCAAGGTTTATCCAGGTGATGACTCCTGGAGAATTACACAGAATCACGGAATGTTCAGGGACTGGAAGAGACCTCGAAAGATCATCGAGTCCAACCCACCTGCCAGAGCAGGGTCACCTAGAGCAGGTCACACAGGAACAGATCCAGGTGAGGTTTGAATGTCTCCAGAGCAGGAGACTCCTTAACCCTCTCTGGGCAGCCTGGGCCAGGCTCCGTCACCCTCACAGTGAAAAAGTTTCTCCTTCTGTTTATTAACCTTAATGAGGTCACCCCTCAGTCTCCTCTTCTCCAAGCTGAAGAGCCCCAGCTCCCTCAGCCTTTCCTCAGCAGGGAG
>WTSP01018720.1:0-18688 GCA_025331215.1 Actenoides lindsayi
TGCTGGCTCATGGTCAGCCTCCCATCAACTAGGACCCCCAGATCCTTTTCCCCTTCGCTGCCTTCCAACAGGTCAGTTGCCAACCTATACTGCTACCCAACAGATTTCTTTGACACTTACAATTCTCCAAAACCAGCATATGATAGTGTGTAATTTTTTTATTTTAGTTTTGTCAGAAAATCAGTTGCCACCAGTAACAATATTTAGCAGACATTTATCTGTTTTTAACGGAAAATGACTTAAATTTTTTTTTCAGCCTACTTAAACTGCATAGATACCTTCTGGTTCCTTTTGCTCTCCTATCTTTTTTGAAGTATTCTGATTTTCTTTTATTTTTAAAAAGAAGTTTTTTTTAATTTTCATAAAGTTTGACAGCAGTGGCACTGCACACAGAGTCAGATCCCACACAGAGTTAGATCCTGTACCTCATCAGTACTCTTTGTTTTTAACCTCATTAAAAAGTAATATAGTAACAACACTATACATCCAATTTCAAAGAAATTTATACATTTGACCATAAGAATTCACTCCAGGTTTATAATTATAAAGCAAATTTATATTTAGCAAGCAAGTTCTTTATTTAGCAAATATCTGCTTTGGACTTATAAAGCAGTTTCAGTGACTTCAGACTATGTAAATACAAAAACAATTGTACCTTAAAGTACCTATTTGATATAAAAACATATACAAAAAAGTATTTAGGAGGGGAGTTGTTTTATACTTTCTACCTTTTCCAAAGCAGTTTTCTTAATTTATTAATGCAGAGACTGAAGCAGTTCCAGGTGGTGATTTAAAACAAGAGTTTAACACAGGTGTTAACTCTGCAGAGGGAACCTCACAGAAAGTTCACTGCTAATGTTCTACTGGCAGCTAATTGCTTTGGCTTGCGCTGAATAATTAGCAACAGAAGTGTACCAAATAAATAAATGAAAAATATTTTTCTCACCTAAACAAGTCACCTTTTAGTTTACTTCCTCCATCCCATGAAATCCTGAAACAATTCACTCACAAGGCTTACAGAAGGAGAAGAGAAAATATTTTCCAGTTCATGAGGTCAGGAGTAAGTTGTTGGCGATCCAACAGAACTTTCATTATTAGTTTGTGGGATCTAGTAAGTATTTTTTTTCTTGAACGGTTCTCATTTCCAGAACTGGGAAGTATTGGTTTCCTTCTCTCCTCAGCTAATGACTAAGATGCAGTGGCTCTGCTAGGCTGGTCAGAGCCACGGAGGCAAAAAGAATGTGATGTCTCTCACAGAGATTCTTTTCTCTGGACAATTTAAATGTGGCATGAAAGCAAGTCCTGTCCAGGTCAGTTTTAATAGGAAAGAGGATTCTTGCCAGGGACTGTGGTTACCCTCAAGACTTCATTTAACTCTCTTGGGAGCACAAATATAAAACTCCATTAACAGCTTACTATATTTTAGCTCTGAAAACCAAAACTCTAGTGTGCTTGGTAATGTAGAGGAACAGCTAGGATACTGAAAATATTACTGTTTATCTAATTAATGAAATCTACACTAGCAAAAATTTGGAATATTGTTTGAATTACAAAGGAGTGCTAAAGGGTCAGTATATCTACTTCTTCCTTATTCTTTCTGTCTTTTTTTTTGACTAGGAAATCTAGAACTAAAAATTCATAAAACAAGCACCAACAATGTTGTCTTATTAATAAGTGCTTCACTCTTTCTGTCTTTTTTTTTTTTCTTTTAAACTGTGTTAAGAATGTCCCCTTGTTGTCATTCCTCCCAGGAACCAGAACAATAGCTGCTTTTCCCTAGGGAAGAGAATACTAGTTCAGTTGCAATACAAACACCTTTGTCATCTTAATACCTTCACCAGGTGGTTTCTCTCCTATCACTCTCTCTCTATTCTGCTTAGATCAGGCAGGTAAGTTAATAGAAGTGTAACAGGATAAAACCTAAGCTCTACAGACATTTATATCAGATCTGTGCTCCAGCAGATCACCCAATTTTACCTTACACCAGTGCTTTAGGTCATGTGATGTTCTGGATCAGGCACTACGAGCCTTAAGCCATCTTCAGTTCATTATTAAAACTAAAAGCACCCACATTTAGGTTCAACTCAACATGTTGGAAGATGCTCATACTCAGACAACTAACCATGCTTCTAAATACACCCTTTTACAGTTGTCCAGAATTGCACCAGTTTTAGAACATCTACAATGTTTTCTACTTACTGCAAACACTGTTTCTGTGAAAGCTTTACTTTTGAGTTTCTATATTGATTACCATAGTCTGTTTCCCTTTGCTGCAGGAACATTTGCAGGTGCAAGCAGAATGTTGGCAAAGTCCTGAAACTATATAAGATCATGGAGAAGAGAAGTGCTGGGAGCTCCTGTCTTCCTCTCTAGGTATTCCAAGGTAGATTTTCATTGCCTTCATCACTGTGTCAGGAAGAAGAGTCGGAAAAGTCAGAAGCTCCCAAAGCAGTTAATGCTAATACTAACAGGTCACTTCTGGGACTGGTCCTAAACAAGAGCTCTCCCTTGAGATGCACATAGATTCCCAGCTACCTAAAGTACATCTCCACTGTAATTGTGGGGTGAGCAGAGAGGGAGAATGGGAAGGTTCTTCCTGGGACATGGAAATTTCCCAGCTCAGCAAGAAGGGAAGAAGACCTCCTCACGAATCACTGCTTTGGTAAAATCCCAGCCTAGTACAAGAACAGTCCTTAAGAGTGGGAATAACCCCAATCCCTAAATCTGAGCAGAACAGCAAGGTTTCTTTTATAGACGGTGGAGACAAGTGGGTGTCTCTAGCAAGCCGCTGCTCCCATCCCAGTATACACAAATGTCTAAAATAGATCATGTGAGTCACACGCTACAAATGACCATTTCTTTCCTTTGCTTAAAAAAGGGATCTCAACAACAGATGCCTAATTATTGATGTCCAATGTTCAGTCAAATGAAACCCAGTCTGGCTGGAAGGATGAGATTTGTTCAACTGTGCCAATTAAACATGAACATCTCTAAAACAGGAGATAGCAAAAAATGGTTAGGCAAGAATAAAAGGGATTAACAAATACCAAATGACTAGGGCATAAGATTGTCTAAGTGTGAATGATCATCTTTTCCATCTTCTTCCTCCTCTCCTTTATTAAAGACGAATATTGACTATGCAGATGAAAAGGACATGGACCAAATCTTGACTGTCTTCTGCAAGTACCCATAATTTGGGGAAAATGAGATGCTTTAGCCTCAATACAGCCAGTGTCAGAGGGCATGGAGACAAAATAAAACTTTCATCTTTCTGCTAAGCAAAGTTATGTAGGCTTACGCCTTTTACTTGCATTCATGTTTCTCACAAATCTTTGCAATGATGCTCTTTGTTGCAAATTCTGCAATTAAATATCTGTATTTCATTTGAGATTAGGCTACGCTAAATGAAAAATACCCAGGGTAACTAGCTGATCCCAGTTCTAAACATCAGGATACTACAGTGGGCAGCAGCAGGCATTTCTCCTTCAGTTCATAACCTAGATTAAGAAATTGGTAATATGGAGGTTTTTGTAAAAGGGTCTCCCAGTGACCTCTGATTGTCATACAAAGCCTTTTGTATACAGCAAATAGCACAGAGTATTCCCATCGGGGAACATAAAAGCCTCCTTTCACTTTTGCAAAACAGAATATTGGCCTTTGTACTTCATTAGCAACTTTCCAAAACCTCATTGACTAAACATTTGTACAAACTAGCTAAATAATCCTCCTTCTCTGAGCTAAATAATCCTCTTTCCACTTAATACAGATGAAAAAAAAAAAATGCAGCCAAGTGTCACTGATGGTGAGGTGTTTTGATTTCATTAGAAAATACGCAGTTGTGACATTCTTTGTAACTGTATTCCCTTTCTTGTTGAGCTGTGTTGCTAGGAACATGGTCCAGCTAATTCAGAGCAAAAAAATGAAGGAGCAAACAAAGCCGCTGTGGTCCAAAATGGCATTAATCAGTTGTATTTCTCCTTTCTTGTAAAGCAAACGGCTCAACATGTCAGCCTCTCAAAGCACTTCTAAATCTAGACAGCAAAAGGCCCCATACTGTCATGAGAGTGACATCCATTGTGTGGGGTGCATATCCACAATCTCTCAATTTGGTCTTTTTCCTTTACACATTCTTCTGGCAAACTTATAGCACAATAATTCTGTAATTGTTATGAGTGATGTAATGCCACTGCATTATTGTCTTACATTTCCTTTGCAAAATGTCTTTTAGTCTACCACCTTTTAATGACTTAAAATAGTGTGCTTATATCTTAATCGAAGTGTTTAGTAAGAACTGTTTGGTCACTAATATAAAAGCATTTTTCTTTCTACTTAAGCAGTGATACAGTCACTGAAAACAAGCTTTGGTTAACCCAAAATACTCTAAAGTCTGTAGGTAATACAAGCTTAATTTTTAGTATTAAATGTGCACAGCTATTTATTTTACCTGCAAAATAAACTACGCAGCAGAGAGGATATACTTTAAAGTACCTTTTTAAGAGCTCCTTTGAGATGTATTTGAAAATACTGGTCTCTCAGAAAAAAAAATTGCTATAAAGACCAATGCCTTGATGAAAGACATCTGAATTTCTTTGTATCAATTATTCACTTATTAATTGGAACTTACATGTCAAGGAAAGGGAAGTTCTTTTATATAATGTCTCCAGATCCAAACAGACAAATAACAATATTTGAAAAAACAGAGAGCCTAAAATGACTGGCAATAGATAATAGATAATTTATTATTTACTCCTTGAAAAAGAGATTCTTAAGGAAATGCCAACAACTCCTTTATCTAGTGGGGGGGGGAGGGGGGAGGGAATTAGTAGCTCTAGATAAAAGTGGAGAATACCATAGTAGAAATCAACACAGGATCCCAAAATTACATTGAATTCTTCAGTAAAAACAATGTGGTAAGGTAAATACATGGCCATAATCATAGCCAAGGCACAATAAAAGCTAAACAGCTTAATGCACTTGAGTCTACTCACAAGCCGCTCTCATCTCAGAACTCTGAAAGACAGCCATATAGTGCCACATCCAATAGAAAGGATTTTTAATGACAATGTTACTTAGGTAGAGCTACAAAATATGCTCAAATCGTAACAGGATTTGTGCAAACACCAGAAAATAAAAACTGACTCAAAGCTCTACCCTTTCACACCTCAGGCTCTGTGTTAATCTTAGGATAAAATTTGAAGGAAAGAATAATTAATGGCTTGAAGGTAAATGGACAATAGAATAAAATGTATCGTGGCTTTAGGAAAGGTAGGTCATGTCAGACTAGCCTGATTTTTTCCTTTGATAGCATAACTGATTTTCCAGACAAAAGAACTGCACAGAGAGATTAGATTTTATCTGAACTTCAGCAGAACATTTGGTAAGGTGTCACAATGGAGATTACTAGATAAACTGGAAAAAAGGAAGACTAGAAAAAGACGATGGAGCTGCTGACTAAAGTGACTGTTGCAGAGGAAATGCCAATGAACTGTGCTGAAAGGGGAACCTCTGGTCTGAAAGCAGATTATCCCAGTAGTGCTCCTCCTGGATAAATCTTGGCATTTGTTTTGTTTACTATTTTACTTCCTGGTTTCATCCCTAAAATAGGAATGAGTGAAAGAAGTCAGAAAAAAACAGAGAAGAACTGCCAGCATGAAGGGGGAAGAAAGCCATGTGAAGGGAAAAATGGACGAATAGTATACATGGGATGAAATGTAATACTAAAAAGTAGAGTATCACACAGTTAAAATGGGATTAACCTCATCCAAGCCATCTAAAAAATTCGTATTGACTGTGGAGTCTCCTCGTATAATCACTAGAAAGACGTGAACAAGTTCGCTGTTAATTTTATATTATCTAATTTAGACACTTCTAAATGGGATGAATGGAGATTCTTTGGAGTTTCTTTCCTCTTTCTATAATTTATTTCTTCTTTCTATAATTTATTTCCTCTTTCTATAATTATTCATAAAGGATGTTTGGAAGACTTACTTAAGTGCCTAACTTAAACTTCTGAATTTGATGAGAAAAACTTCCCCAAGGACTATTACAAGTTTGCATTATATTATATATATTAGCCAGAAATCAGACAGAAGGAAAACATGCATTTTTTTTTTATGACCCAGGGCTCTGTAAAATACAGTAACTTCTTCAGATGTACTACACAAGGCAAATTCAATTGAAACAGCAAAGGGTTACTACAAGTGTGAAAAACACTAGGGAGATCTCATATGAGTTATTATCTGTCTGTCCACACTCTGCAAGAGTCTTTCAAAACACTGACAGTCTTTTGCAAAAAAACCACTGCAATAATGTGAATAGTTAAATACATCATACCATTAGACCTCCTCTGCAAGGGAGGAAGAAGGGCAATTTAATCTTAAAAAAGCACAAGCAAAACAGGCTATAAACTTGCCACAAACAGATTTAGGCTGGAGATTTTCTTAACCATCAGAACAGTGAGATTGTGAGACAGCCTTCAAGAATCACAGAATTGTCACAGTTGGAAAAGACCTCTAAGATCACCGTGTCCAACTGCCAACAACAACAACAACAAAAAAATCACAAAAACCCCCAACCAACGAAACAGAAAAACCCACAACCAACTAAACAAAATAAAACCAAACAAAACCCCATCACACAAAACCCCACCTCACCATGCCACTAGACCATGTCCTGAAGTGTCTCATCTACAAGCTTTTTTAATACCTTCAGGGATGGTGACTACCACCTCCCTGGACAACCCATTCCAGAACCTGACTACTCTTTCAGTAAAGAAATTCTTCCTAATATCTACTCTGAACCCTCCCTGGTCCAACATCAGGCCATTTTCTTTAGTCCTGTCATTTACTTGAGAAAAGAGACTGCACCCACCTCACTACAACTTCCTTTCAGGTGAGAATGATAAAGTCTCCCATCATCCAGAGCTACTGAAGGCTAGAAATGTGAAGAGTTTTAAAAGTGAGCTGAACTGTTTTATAAAATAGATTATATGATAAAGGGCTTGAAAATAAGAGGCTGTACTTAGTGCACTGAGACGATCTTGCTGGCTTTATGTTCTCTTGAAAGAAGATTCAAAAAGCTAAATTCCTACTGTAATTTGGAAATGGGCTGAAATGCCCTGGAAAACCTTTTATTTTAAACTTAAAAAAAATCAACCCAAAACAACAAAAAGCCATCTCCTAAGCTCTTAAAATACTTTCCCAGTGTACCTTAGTATATTTATACAGGTTTGCAGAGGGAAATAACAGATTTGTCATTTCTGATGACAGTAGCAGAAGAAAATGTCTGAATCCAAAGCTAATGTTTTTCTTTATGGGGGCATGTTAATCTAATCATCAAACAGCTGGTTGCTAGTTTTATATTTTTGGGGTACTATTTCTTTTAGAAAGAAACATAGAAACAGTGATTTGAACAATATAGATGAGCCTTCCCTTGAAACATGTTCAAATGCACTATTTCTTTACAATTACATTTTTTGTTTTCATTTCACAGATCAAGCTCTTTTATTGAAGAGAATTTTTTTTTTCCTTCCTTGAGCTTTTTTGGCATATACACATTGTTAAACAAATTAAATTATTAATGAATATAATATATATCATAAGTAAAACAAATACTTTTTTGTTTCAGTAACTAGATTTTTGGAATTTCATATGAAACAGAAGGCTCTGAATTCACTATGAGATAAATATATTTAATTTGTGATGTCCTTACCTACATTTGAATGAGAGTTTGAAGAGTTTTATCAAAAAATTAAATTTACAAAGTCTACAACATAGCCAGTAGATGGTTTTGTAGCATGTCCAGTTTAAATCAGCTCAGTATAAGTAAAGCGTCAACAACTGTGAATAATCAGATTTTATTTCTTCCCTAGGACTTCAAATCCAAGTTTGTCATTTTGCCATACACCAGTCATAACTGCAGCAGTATAAAGTAGCAATGGACTGGATCTACAGTTCCCTTACAAATGCATCATCTTGTAGTATAGAACTTGGGTAGTACAGGATGAAACAAGCACTTAATGAGAAAAATGTTAGAACTGTAAAATAAATGTATGATAAAAAAGAAAATAGCTAGTCTTCAGTTCCCAACATTACATTACATATTCTCACTCAAAAAAAAAGAAGGCAGTTAAAAAGATATAAAAAGTATCTTACACTTGATATATTGCTTTTTTTTTTTTCATGTGTCTTTGAAACGTCCTTTGAGGCTAACACACAGTATCTTGATTTTATAAGGGAAATGAAAAAAAGAAAAGTTTAAGTGGTTCATCCAACATCACACAATAAACCTTCCGCAAAACCAAAAATACAGGTAAAACCAAGACATCTCTTGATTTTTCTGTGCTGTGTCTTAAGAAACAACAGTAGAAAGACCAACAAACTCAGGAATATCAATTACATTATTCACAGGGATATGCACGTCTTAAAATTAACTACTTTGGCTGCACTGTTCCACAAGCTATTTCCATCTGGACATACAAAAATTTAACTCTGTTAATTTCTGTCTTTATCAGGGATCTTGCTTGTACTGTGCTGAGATGCACTATGTAGTCAGCGCTATATGGCAGCTGTAGGTACATCACCTATTAGCTTTAACTACAGTCTGAAGTAAGAAAGCTTTCTCCATACTCAGAGGCTTGTGGCCATGTATCACTCACATGATTATCCCCACCCTGCTCCATACATACGGTGGAATTTTGCTTGCATAATAAAAACTAGGGCATCTGATGACCCTATGGGTTTCTGTTGCATAGGTTGAGTCTGAATTTTAGCTGAAGCTCATATGGTCTCTCCCCCACCTGGACTTTGTAGAGCTTGTTAGCAAATGAGCTTACATAGAAGGTAGTAAAGCAGATCTCTTTATTTCATCCAGTTACAAATTCTAATGAAGCTTTATAGGAATTTAATTACATTTTAACTTTTAAAATTCCTTTGGGATTTTCCAAACATCTTCAGTTTATCCCATGACACCTACACAACCTTTCTGTTTCTGTTCCTATAGTCTCTGTACGTGTTTTCTTAGTAAGTCAAGCTGAAGATTTAAAAATAGGATAATAGAACTCAAATAGTGCCATCCAGGGGTGCTTTGCCACCTCAGAAGGTGCCAAGATAAGGATCGATAAGTATAATAGTGAAATTGTACTTTAAAGCCGAAGTTGTAGAGAAATGTGACATCTGCATATCATAATAAAGAAGACTAAAGCAAGGCAGAATAGCAGGCAGAGATTCCCTGAAAAACTGGTGTGCAGGAAGAGTGTACTTTCAGAGATCAATAAGCATAAATCTAACCAAGTGTTAGATTTATGCTTATTGATTGCCTTTCCACACTACACATTATCCTTCAAACTATACATAAATAAAAAAGAAGTATCATGAGAACATGGCAATGACTGAAGAGGTAATGACCAATTTTGGCATGAACTTGCTCTGTAGCCTTACATGAAGCTACAGTGTCATTCTTTTACATTGAAGACATTAGGATATTATATTAGGGGCAATCTTACCCAAACCAGATATACAAGTGTATTTAGACAATCAATCTTCACTGTTGGGTCTCTATTTGTAACTAGATATATTAGCTATTGAGTAAGTGTCTCTTGCATAGATAAATTATCTTAAAATAGAGCCCATGTGAAATGATGCCAGAAGTAACGGCGCATGTTGAAGCCTAGCTGTAACATGATAAGTGATTATATTTTATTCAGAATAAAATACAGTTTCCATATTTGTAATAGAATTATGTATAAAAATAGGAACTGATTGAACTGTATATGCCATTACCATCTTATGTCTGTCTCTCTATCTATCAAGCTATAGTTTCTAATTAGTTCCACAATACTTTAATATTGTGGTAACTTCATTAAAGGAACAAGAAAGAATCCTTAGCTTTAAATCTCTTTACTATTGACAAATTCAGTTTCAGCCTAAAAGTGCTTTTGTTTTCTGCTGCTTATGCTTATCTGTCTGTGTATTTCTGTGAAAAGTTTCAATGAAATTTCTAGGTTTCTTAGGAATGTTAATGCATTTATTTACCAAACATGGCAAGGGGTCTGTGGAAATCTCGATGGTACCAAGCACTGGGACCCTCAGGCTGGAAGTACGTGATGCCACAGTCAGAAGATGCTCAGCAGCCTGATCAAGAGATGTACAGATCTGTCTCCTGAGATGACAAGATTTGCTCTTCCAGCTTTTGTACATTTGCCTGTTCCTCTGTTAAAGGCTTATCATATTTCAAGTTCCAGCCCAATATTGTCATTAAGCAAGTGCTATGCAGGGAACAGTATAAGCCATTTTATGCCCATGGGACTAAAGTCCAGAGATAACTGAGTTGCATAACGTGAAGGAAGCCAGATGGCAGGCATGTCCTGCTGCTCCAGAGCTTTAATGACATCCCAAACCTCACATCGATAATATGTCACCTGGCATTCAGAGTAGTATTCGTTAAATACCTTTTCCTAGATGAGCTTTAAATATTATTTGGTTTACATTTGTTTTTTGCTTATTTGTTTGTTTTTTTCTTCTCAGGAGCAGCTGCAGCAGCAGTTGTGACAATGAAACAAACTCTGGCTCATTAACATCAGGACAAGCTCCATGCAGGTATTTTTTGATGAGTTAAAAGTTTCCCATGTTACTGCTCTACTTTTCAAAGTAGAAGCTAAGGTTTTTTTAAGCACAGCAGACAGTCAGAAACATTTTGCAGTATTGTTTTCTCTTAACAAACTTGCTTGCATGTGATTTCCCCCACTTTGCAACTGAAAATGCTGAAAAGTAAGGCTCACACCAGGCTAAAAGTGTCTTTTTTTTTTTATTTTGCTCATTTCAGATATGTGCTGTATATTCTTTCATTCCTAAATGGAACACTACCCTCCCACAGCTCTGTTTATCTTTCCAGAATTAGTTTTTGTTTTTATATGGCACAAAGCATTAAAAAGATGTTTAGGGCATGCTAAAGCCTGGGATCGGGCTAAATAATTTTAAGATGATGTAGGAGTGTCTAAGGACCTAAAATATTTTTGCAGGGTAGAACTTATTATGCATTTATAGCTTGGTGGTTGTTTGAAGAGAGATGGCTGTGTGTGAAGGAAGTAAGAACATGGATAAGGGAGGGCTGTATCTATGTAGATGAATGGGATTTAGTCTTTTAGCATACTGATGAAAGAAGGGTCAGTTAAGTATAGGAATATGAAACTGAAGGCAAAATATGCAGCCAGAACTTTTGAGAGACTCCAAGTTTTTCAACTGTTGAAAATTTTTGGCTCATGTTTTATTTATTCCAGTACTGTAATTGAAATCAAATGAGTAAAATGCTAATAGTGTTACGTTGTTCAACAAAAGAACTACCATATAGACCACATATGAAAATCTTGTAAGATTTGATAGAATGACACCAAATTTATGTTCTGTTCAGGTGAAGAAAAAGCTGAGGAAAGGAAAGGAAGGAAATGTGAAACCTTAGCCAATTACCTGAGGGGTTTGGAAATTGCTGAAGGATCTGGCCTGTACAAAAAGGGTATGAGCCAGGCTGAAGATATAACCCAATCTATTAAACTTCTGCTATCATGTAAGGCTTGTCTTGGCACGTTCTGATTTGGAACAGGGCATTTGTAACTAAGAGGATATGAATCATCCATGGGTAAGTACTACCATACGTAACACAGAGGCCACACAGATGTACACATAAAAGAATATACAGTTTATACGTTAATAATATTTGAAGTTACTAATCAAGACTGATAATCCACAGGATCAACACCAGTGTCCCCACCTGTGCTCAGTGGAATACAACAGAGACTCATGAAACCCACGTGACATCATTGATATTATGTGGTACCCCCTATATGGGTTCAACATGTCTTCTGTTGCCTTTCTGAATGGCATAAAGAAAATAAACTATGATGAGGGAAATGGCCATCAGTAAATCCTACCTAAGGGTACCACACCCAGTTAAAATAAATTCAGCTGATGGCATGGGTGAAAGGCAAATCTATATACCTGAAGAACATTCATTTGTGAAAAAAACTTATAGAGGTGGTCTGGTTATCTATTCTATGATTGTGTAAATAGGCACGATGAAGTCTAATTATCAATTATTCAATTAATGAAGCAAATTTGAAATTTAAAAAAAAAATTGAGTTCTTAAGCAAGAGCAAGAGAAAGGAGAAGAATAAAGAATTCTGATATTTGCAGAAGACATGACTATGAATTCCTTGTTTTGCTTCATTCTAGCTTTTTTGGGAATCACAATACTCTAAATGACAGATATTATAAAAAACTTATGAATATTTTAAATTAAACATGGACCTGTAAGATGAGATACGAGGGAGCACCTACAAGTAGAGGGTTTATCAGCATCAAAAAACTACAATGATCATCAACTCAGAAAGCAATTAAATATTTTAAAAGGGTATTTATAAATTACAGAGCAGTTTTTCACTCCGATTGCAAGAAGGATTTTTACAACAATACATTGTGCATAGCATGGAAATTTATATCAAGTGTAGCTTTAATGAAATGAAACCATTAAACTTCAGTTAACATTAAAAACATGCCCTTATTGTACTGTTCAAAGAGTCAAGACAATGTTGTTAAATTTCAGATTGTAAACTGTAAATATGCATTTTCCTCTGGAAAGCTCAAGATTTTGCACCAGTGAGAAATTAAACAAACCAATAAAACAAACCCTCCCCCCCAACCACAATCAAAACTTACCTAGAACCCAAACTTTGTCACTTTTATGTTATTTAGATAAGTTGTAAGCACAATAACATGATTTGGACCTCAAAATGATGATGATTTAGTCATATATTTAGATATGCTCTTTGCAAGAAATAGCATTTTTCTAGATTTATAAGACATTAGACAACTCTTAAGTTTCATAACATCAATATTTATTAAAACTCAATGAGCTTTTAAAAACCATAAAAACCAGAAACCGATAAATCTTCTAATTTGTTTTTTAAAAACCCTGCAACTTGAAAAATACCTAAGACTAGGCAACATAAAGGACCCAATATAAACCAAAAGCAGGAAATTCCACATTTGAGGTTGAAAGTCAATCCCAAAATAAAGCAAGATGTATGATGTGTGCAACATTCAGTTGCAGCAATTTCTGGGAAGAAAAGCAAGAACAGATACTATTTTGACTCTAATTCTGAACTTCATTGTACATATGTTTGAAAATTATATTCTTACCCTTTAAAGCTAAGCTGTTACATGAACAAAAATTTTTGGAAGCTATTTTCCCTTTCTCTTGTGAACAAGGTGATTATGTGCATTAATGCTTAGTTATAGGTACATCTGTCCTAGCCTACAGCAACTTACGACGTCATCAGGACTGGGGACTATCAGGATAACCCCATGTTTATTCCTATACAGTTATGCAATTTTACATGCATGACTATCAGTCATGACTTTTATGACACAGCAATAGGAACACCACTGTCTGGCATTAGCTCTGTGCCATCAGCAATACAACCACTGAAAAATTGAAACTCTCCCACTGAGACACTTGGACAAAAACAAAAGGAGAGTGATTCCATCTATCAGGCTGTACCTATTTTAAGGTCATGACTTACAATAATAACTTGAAACAAGACTCATGGATTAATGAAAAGTTACTGCTGTCAGATGATACATGTTTTCAGTCACTACATGACAGATGAATTCAAATTAGAAATTATAACCCTCAGATGCTAGTTCATGACCAGCCTCCTAAATCATCTAGTATGTCACAGATTATAGTATTATCACTTTCATCCTTTGCTTGAGCTATCTTTCAATTTTCAGCATTAAAAAAGTAAATCACAAACCCCATTTATCTTTTGATATCTGTATTTAAATATTTTTAAAAAGCCAATTATAATAATGAAATGCCTTTCTAAATGAAAAAGATAGGTCAAACACTGAGATGCCAAAACTTTGAGGAACTTTGCCAGCTCCTGGTTTTATTTCCTGTTTTTTTTTCATTCTTACTTTTCATAATATTTATTGGTACTTTGGGCTAGGGAAAATTTAAAGCAAAACCCGAAATATTACCAGTTTCTCCTTTCCAAGTAGAAATATATTCAATGCTTTCTTAGGCAGATATTAAGGTAAGAAGAATGAACTCTTATGGAAGATGAAAACTAAATGATGAAAGAGAATTTGTACATTTTAAAATTTCCCAAAAATACGTATTTCAGATGAAATGCATTTATCATCATGATTAACCATCGTATTAAAAACAAAGAAAAACCAAAAAAAAAAAAGGGGGGGGGGGAGAAAATTGGGAACCCTTTAATGAAGAGACAGGAAAAAGAAAATGTATAAACCCTAATTCAGAAAAAGAGAGAAAAAAAAAATCTTACAAATGCAATGTTTATCTATTTAAACTAAAGTCTTTTAGATCAATGGTACCCAATCTCACAGTTTTTTGTCTAATATCTGCTTGTTTTCCCTGATGATCTGGTTTTAACAGCTCTTTTTCTGCCTTCAAAAACAGTGCAGAATGTTTCACAGAAAACAAGCTAAGAGCTGAGGACCATGAAAGAAAAAAGACTATGTTTAAACAGACTAAGATCTTCATTGATTACCTCTGTCTCCATCAGAATTAAACACTTGATGGCTAAAGAAAGCTACAGCTCTACATCATCTCAATTTCAGTTAAGCATCTGGCCTAAGGTTCTTCTTCCCTATCAACTAAAATCCAATGTGTTGTGATTATTTGTTATTTTGTTCTACTACAGCAGAATTGGATCCTAGGTACTCATGCTTAGCTGGGGAAAAAAAACCAAACCCAACAACCGAATCCTAAATATATTCATGTTATTGAAAACTGGGATAAATTAACATATTATTTAATGACATTAACAAAGAATAATAAGCAATGTATCTAGTAGCAAAACATCTTACAAGTCAACTGAAGTATTTTATACTGATATATAATTTACATGTTGAAATTTCTATCATTATTCCTGTCTAAAAGAATGAATGATAGAAATCAAGTTTAAAGATGTACAAAAGTATGTATCTGTGTGTCAAGAAATTAAAACAAAATATTCACTTTGAATGCAAAATTTGTTTTACAAAGCAGACCAACACGGCTTAGGCAATATCCAGAATTCCACAATGAGCAGCAGCGTCCAACCCTCCACAGCTCTAATGGAAACAAATCTAAGACCCATGAAATTCATTATAACAGGGTTAGTAACTAGGTATTAAGAGTAAAGAAGCAATGTTCAATTAGAATTGAACAGTGACCATGTTTGTATTTGTTTTATGGCAGTGGTTTCACATTGATCAAAAGGTCTAATGATGTATTTATATTAAATCAGCAAAGAATGTGTGGTTAAATGTCAAGTAGAGTATTAATTGTGAATATGAAATATGTGACTACAGTGTTCAAAACTACATGATTTAAGATAATTAAAAGCCTATTAAAAACTTGTATAGCTGTGACTACTAAAATACACTTTGTTGCATGAAGGATTTATTGCAATGAAGTCAGCTTGTATTGATTTGATTTTGGAAGTATTTTCTAGTATTACATGTATTGCAATGACAAGTAATTTAAGAGAAGAATCTGCGTCTTGTTTACATTCAGAACAAGATTTGTAAAGAGGATTAAAAATCCTTGTCCTTGTCTGTGAAAAAGGCATGAAAAGAATGAATCTATAGATAATGTATCACACCTATATCTAGGGTGGGTTGGCATTTCCACTCCTAAACTGTCTGCTAAACTCCTATCAGTAAGTTAAGATTTTCCACACTCGATGGCTGCACCATGATCAAATTCTTTACCTCTTGAAAAATTATTATTCGTAGAGAGTTTCAGGAAAATAGTTTGGTCACTGTCATGAATGCAAAGCTTGCATAGAATAGAAGTAATAATAACAATAACAACAAATAATAAAAATAACAACAACCACCACCATCATCATCACAACATAAAAATCTTATTAATTAGAAACTCTTATTTTTTACAATATAGGTCCTTGAAATGTATGTAACTGCACTGGTGTAAAAGTGCCCTGTTTTTACATTTCAGGAACAATCTAAAATACACACTTCTGAAAATTGCATTATGGATTTAGGCAGTTAAATTCTCCAAACATTCCATCTTTCCTATGCATTCTCTATCCCCACATAGTGCTGCCATGCCAGTAGGATTACATAATTCATTGTTCCTCCTTAGAAACTCAATGCTCCAAGTTCCAAGTCCCCTTAGCACAGAGGACCTCACCTGCAACTCCCCCAGAGGAGAAATAGCCACAGCTGAGAGCAATATGCTTCTCAGTTCTCAGCTGCCTTTGTATTTTTGAAAGGATCAAAAGAGTTTCCCAAGAAATTACAAATCTTTAAGAGAACTAGGGGAGAAATTTTTAAGAAACAGACACGGAGAATCAGAACTAGGAAAATATGAACATAGAGGGGAAGAAGCAATGAGGGGGAAGAAGCAAAGGAATGATGGTTTATACTGTCATCATCCCAGTCACATTAACTACCCCACAGTGCTGGGTGAAAGGCCAAGTACAAGTGCATGCTATTAAAAAAAAAATCAGAACTTGTCAGCTACTGATCTCCATAGAATAGTTTTCATATATGTGGGCCTGAATTCCATTCCTTTTGCATGTCAAGCCCTTAAGCCCTGAAGGGTGATAAAAGGCAGAGCAAAAAATGAGTGATCACCTGGAAAGATGTGTGCCTTGTGGCAGCCTTGTGCCTTTAAATGTAGAGAAGTTCTGCAGTTCAAGTGAAAAGCTTGTCTCTCCTGAAGTCATTGCCAAAACCATCATAGAAATGAATGGGATCGCTGCCTTCAGAGCAGCAATGCCCTAACACTGGCATTCCCACTTAGTCTTCTCTATGGCACTAAACTAAACTTTTCAGCAAAATGATTTTTCATTTCAGGTTTAGAGCTGTAGCTGACTTGCAATTTGAATGAAATTAATAGCATCTTGGAAACTAGCTCATCCTTAGGGTGGACATGCTTATATTGCACAGAAATAAATCAGGCAGATAAGCAGCTCTCAAAAAATACATTCCATGTGGCAGGATAAAAAGCTGTGCACAGACCAGTCTCACAAGATTTTGGCTACATGCAGAAAAAAGTAAGATGTAAAAAGTATCTTCCATACCATTGCAAATAAAGTTCAAGGCCATGGAGTTCATTATATTGATATATAAATTCTGAAGTATTATGGACTAAATTTTGAAAAAAGATGACAAATATCTCTGAAACTAAGGTGCAGGGAACATGACAGTTAGAGTTGCCTATATAAAATAAATAGATGTATATAACTTTTCTGATATTGCATTTTAAAATAGCACAATAATGCAACTCTAATGGTGTTTAGGAAGCATTCGTAAGATGTAGTTCCAAGTCTCAGAAACAGTCACATCAGAAAAATGTCAGAATGAAATAGACTGTAAAAAAGACAAATCTGCCTCAACCAAGGGATATGATGACAATTCACATCCTGCACTGTCATCTTCAAGATTTATACTTAATTTCCTAATCTTTTTTGTTCTTTCTCCCAAGGGCTATAGCAGTGACTGAGTATACTCCAAAAGCAAGGTTTTCTACCTTTGATAACAAAGAATTGTTCATACTGAATATAAGTATTAGCATAAAAGATATATCAACAAGGTAAAAACAAGAAAATGAGATAAAATATGGATTCAATAAAGCACAACACAGTCATATTTGAAAGTCTGGTATGGGACTATCATAGGCATTAAACCAGTGTTTAAAAGATGGAATTTTTGAATCATCCAAATCCAACACCTGAATGAATAGATTCAGAAGTGGTGACAGAAAGGAAGAAAAGATCTTGATTTGAAATTATTCTCTTGGATTCCAGGAAACACTAATACTTTGGACATACCTATCGATCCTTAATATGGAAAAAATTCACAGATATTCTATCTGACCCATACATTCACAGAAATAGAAAAATGGATAACAGACATGAAGGCATTTCTAAGATTTTCTAGGAAGCTTGTCTCCCCTTTCTGAAATCTGAGTTTTGCTACAAGAATATGAAAAGAGTAACAAGCATGGGAAAATGCCATTACTTTTTTTCTCCTGAGAAACAATTTTTATTGGTTACAGAACATAAAGGAGTTTGTTTTCTACTCTCCAAAATAAGTCCATCCCACTAGAGAGACACGTCAAATAAATTTCATGCTCCTCTTTAACACAGATAAATAAGAACAGGGGTTTAAATGAGTGAGAATCCCCAACCCCCTTCCACCTCTCATACAGAGCAGTTTTCTGCTGGGAAACTAAAAATTATTCTCTCCTGGAACTGAATCAGAAGGCAGACCCATCAGTCAGTAGCCAGCATATGATTCAGCTCAGCTTTTCAGTAAGTTAAAAAGTCCAAAAGCCACCAAAAAAGGGTTTTGAATGAGAGGGCTGCCTTCTTCTAACTCTTCTGAAATGCCTGCTGAGCACTCCTGTGAATCATGCCTGCTGCAGGAGAAGCACCTCTGAGTTAAGAAAGCAGGGATTTTCGGTGACAGCTGGCAAGCAGACACTCCCTCTATCGAGGGACAGCTTTCATTCAACTGAAAGGTAGGACAAGCACAAATTCCTGTAGCTGGACACTGAAAAGGAACTAGATCAATGATAAAATACATAGCAATTACAGCTTTCCTCCAACTACAGTGTTTTAAAAGAAAAAAAAAATTAATAGAGTTTTTTCTAT